>JAODAL010005513.1:0-142768 GCA_025379985.1 Phyllomedusa bahiana
CTTACACATTCTCGCAGACTGTATATTACCTCCAACAGTGTCCATTAGTGGTAGATCCGGTTTTATACGGCTCTGAGACGTTTTTTACCACCATACAGTACCTATAGTGGTAGATGCCAGCATCACAGGCTCTGCAGTGTATTTGCCTCCATATTTGACCATTAGTGTTGAAAAAGTGTACACAGACTCTGCGTTGTTATTCCCCATACATTGACCTTTAGTTTAGATCCAGTTTACCAGGCCTGCAGACTGTTCCATACAGTGACCATTTAGTGGTAGATGCCGTACACGGGCTTGCAGACGGTATATTCTCTCCTACGTGCCCATAAAAGGGGTACGTTACCAGTGAAAAACAGACTTTGTGTCTGTTATTCCACCATACAGTGTCCATAAGCAGAAATTAAGCGTGTACAGAGCCTCACAGACTGTACTTTATCAACATACAGTGCCCCTTTAGTGGTAGATACCAGTTGTACACAAACTCTGCAGACATATAAGTGATTACACTGCAGTTACAACCAGTGACTCACAGGTGACGTCTTCTCTGATCAGTCGTTCTCTTTCCTTTTTCTTCTTCATCTGGTCTAGACCGCCATGATGACTTCTCCCCGGTACAACCATCCCTGCAAAAATTTGCCAAACAAAAATATTAGATCCTCATTTTTCCCAGAACCACCTACAATTACCACCTGTGCACAATCTCCCCATCCATAGCACCCCTATTAGGAATAATGTCTCCCTTGGTGCACAGCAATTGTACCCCAAACAGTTAAACTGCCCTCAGCCAATTATAGGACCCATATTTGTGCCACCAGTAGGTAGGACACACCCAATATAGTATACACCTACCTCCCCCCAAAAAATTAGACAAACAGATAGGTAGCCCCCATTAGGTAGGTAAACCCCCATTAGGTATATAGGTATGAAAGCCCCCATTTAGTTAGATAATATATTATTAGGTAGCTATACAAGTCCCTCAGTAGGTAGGTATATTGGCCTCCTCGGTAGATAGGTAAGTATATAGGCCTCCCACAGTAGATAGGTATATAGGTACCATGAGTAAGTACATAGATCCACTCAGTAGGTAATAAAGTAATGTATATAGTTCCTCATAAGGTAGCAATATAGGTCCCCTTAGTAGGTAATGAAGTATGTAGTCGTCCATTAGGTAGCCCCTTACTAGGTATATGGCCCCTCTCGTAGTAGTTGTAGCCCCCTCAGTAAGTGGTTTAGTATAAGGTAGTAGTGGGGGGTATATAGCCCCCCTTTTTTGTTAGCTTTATAGGCCCCCCCATTGGGTTATCAACCCCAAAGTAGATATAAATCAGTCCAAAATTTCGACCCAAAAAAATTTTACCCCAAAAAATTCAAATTTAGATAGTTTTGGTTTCTTTTTGTTGGTTTTTTCAGATGTGTACTTCACTCGTTTATTATACACCCCTCTAAAAGTTTTAAGTTCAACCAATTTGGACTCAAGTGTTTTTCAGGGTTTTGTAAACTTCCCAGAAGTTTAGTAGTATTTGGATAATTTTTCTAGCCCCCAAACAGCACCACATTGGTTTTTTATTTGGGGGTTTTTACAAAGATAAAATGATCAAAAAGTTCGCTGTCACTTTTTCCCTACCAACCCAAAGTGCAAAACCCCAAAAAATTTTTGTTAGTAAAATGATTTTA
This sequence comes from Phyllomedusa bahiana, assembly GCA_025379985.1. NCBI lineage: Eukaryota > Metazoa > Chordata > Amphibia > Anura > Hylidae > Phyllomedusa > Phyllomedusa bahiana. The sequence continues at coordinate 1,675 of JAODAL010005513.1, forward strand.
AGGTTTAAACCCAAGGGCCGTAAATTTTTCAGTGAAAAGGGAGGAACCCGGGTTGGGGGACAAACGAAGTAGACAAACCCACTGAGGGGGAGGCCCTGACGCTGTTTCCCAAAACCCACTGTCCCTGCCCCCCTTTTGGGGTGCCCAACCCCCCTTAAAAGGGGAAAGTGGTCATAAAAATTTTTTATTTTTTTAACTCAATTTTTTTTGTTAAAAAAACATTTTTAAGAATTTTTTTGGGTTTTTTTTTTTTTATAATTTTTCTTCACCCTTTTAATAATTTTTTTAAAAATTTTAAAATTTTGTAGTTTTCACTTTGGCCCTAGGCCCCTTTTTTGCACTGCTTTTAACAGCAGTCCCGAGAGAGTTTACCCGTAGCTTCATTCACAATTTTGGGGACTTAAGACTGATCAATTCCCTTCCCCTTTTTTATAGGGGAGCTTTCTTGGCAAAACTCTTTTGACCTTTGGGGAAGGGGGTTTACTGTGCAGGGGGAAATGAAAGGGGGTTAACTGTGACATCTCCTTTTGTGACTTGGTGGAAACCTGTGTTATTATTCACACTGGTTTTTCCCCCCTTTTAGTTTTGACCCTGCTTGGCTGATAATAAGCAGGGGGGAAAATAAATGAGAATCTTTATCTACCCGAAAAAAGGGAAATGTCAGAAATTATTAGGCTTATGGCCCAAGTAAAAAACTGCCAAGGGCTTTTAAAAAATTAATAAAAAAATTTTAAAAGGGGAAATTTTAAAAAAATAAAAAAAAAATTGCCCCAAAAATTTTTTAAAAAAATGTGTTTAACATAAAAAAATGATTTAAAACAATAAGTCATTTTTGATGAACATTCCCTTTAAAAAAGCCGGAAATGCTGGAAAAGGGCACCTGACTACAGGTGTTGGCCAGGAGTAAATTTTACAGAAACAGAAATTTTAAAGGCATGTTAAACGGGGTTTTAAAAGGGGCCCCTTTTTTTTCCGGGCCGTAATTACGCCCGAAATTTCCCAATTTCGGGCCAAAAAAAAGGCCCCCCCTTTTTTACGGGGGAAATTTCCCCGGGCCTTTGGAATATTTGGGTTACCTTTTTCCCCTTTTCCGCCCCCGCCCCCCCGAACCCCCGGGGGGGGTGATAATTTTACCCTGTACTTTTTAGGGCGTATACGAGCCGCTGCAATGATAGTCTATTGGGCCGGGGAAAATGCCGGCCCCCCCTTTACTTTCCCCGCTTTCCCCCCCGTCCACCCCGGGGGGGGTAATTGCCCGGGGATAAAATTTCGTCCCGAATTAACCCTTGGGGGGAAAAAATTGCCTGACAGTGTTTACAAGGTGAAAACAAAATAAAAAAGAAAACCCCACAGCCAAAACCGCGGGTTTTTTTTTTTTGCAAACCAAAAGGCAGTGGCCTGGCGACCAGAGCCAAAATGAGGGTCTGTAAAGCCAAATTGTGACAGGGAAAAAAAAAGAGATCTTTACTGGAAAAATTGGTTTAAAAGGGGTTTTTCCAAGAAGTGAGTTTCCCCAACCCAACAGGCTGATACTCCCCCCCCCCTTTGAGGCTTTGGGAAAAAAAAGGGGTGTTTGTGTTTGTGTTTTTAAAAAAACAAGTGCCCCCTTTTGTTTATGTCCCTTTTGCTTTTACCCCCCCATGAAAGCTCCCGAAAACCCGTCTCTTTTAATTGACAAACCCTTTTATTTTTTTTTAAAACCACAGGGGGGTAACTGTATTGTGCACAAGCTATATGCGTTTTATTTCTCCCTCTTATTTGCTCAGGAGAGGAGATAAGCTCTGAGCAGGCAGAGTTTTTCATTCCTTCACGAAGAAATTTCAATGATCCCCCAGTTCTCGTCACAAAATGATCCTCGGAGAAAATTAGAGTTAATGATTGAGCCTCATTTCCAATTTGGCACCATATTTAAACCAAGGTGATTTTAAGTTATGTATGCCTGAAGAAGCGGGATAGCACCTTTTATGCTACAATAAACCAACTTTAAATCAAATAGTTGCTTTTTCTTCATTCCTGTGAGCGCTAAGGGACCTCTTCGAATTCTCTTGCTAACTTTTCCCATTTGATTTCCCCTGCTTGTATTCCTTCACAAAGAGAGAAGGGAGGGGGGATGAGCAGAGAGCCAGGGAGGGTTCTGCATGTTTACTCAGATAATTACATTACAACCAGTTGATTCTCTATACAAAAGACACAACATCTTTCTCCCATTTCCCTTCAAAGCTGGTAAAATGTTCCCTGCCATCAGATAAGAAGTGAAAAACAACTCCAAGCGCGGCCAGCTCAGTCCTGTCAGCTCCTGGTGTGTCCTGATGAAAAACTGTCAGGAAACCAAGGGCATCTTAGTCAGGCTGTAGATCTCAGAGGCATCACTTTTTTTGATGACATATATTTAGAAAATTTATTAAATACCCATTTTGGAGGATCCCACGTCAACAGTAGATCATGGCAAAACGCCTTTAAATACGTATTTTAGTATGTTTTTTTGGTACAAAAAAAGTATCTCAAATACGGCTTTGTGAGCAAATGCAGCAAAGTTGGTCTTACTGCTAGACAGTTTTTCACAAAAAGGGGGTTTAATATTTTGAATCTATTCCTAATTCCATAGAAAAGTAGGAAATCTAAAAAAGTAATTTGATTTTTTGGAAGCGTTTATCTTCCTCTTCCTCCTTGGTGGTGTTTGTCCTGCAGCATGTAAGGTAAAGTCAGCTCATTTGCTTTTTCACATTTCATTGACAATACCAGTCGCAGCCAGAAGATTCAGGGTAAGCGATACACGCAGGATTATCCGGCCAGCATCTCTCTCTAAAGACATGTGTTTGATTTGATATGAAAAGCTACATGGAGCCACAAAGTCCGCGTGGTTTCATGTCTGACATTGAGGCCGATCATTTCACTATGAGGAAACCTTACACTATGACATCACTTGCTCGGCCTTAATGTGAACCCGTCACCATGAAATTACATCTACAACCCTGGAAAACATTGCACAACGACGGCCGGCTATTTGCTTCTAGAAGGAGGCTAAAAAATCTGGAGATGTTGCTGCTCAGAGAAGTGCGGACCTCAAGTGACCTCAGAGATGTGAAAGAACCAGCATTAGAAGGAAAGCGGCGCCAACCCTTGTTCAGTTGGCCATGTCTGGTATGCACTCAGCTTCATTCAGGCCATAGACGGGATCCCAAAAATCTTAAAATGCATTGAAACTCAAAACCATAGAGAAAAATTAAGACCCCACACAGACCACAAAATCCCCAAATGAATTCAAGACTCGAATATATTAAAGGGTTGTCTCCACTACATTGATTCATCTCACCTCAGTCCTTTTTTTCTTGGGTTTCACTTTAAATTCAGGGGTGTGTTTACTGGCTTCCACTAGGCTGCGCAGAAGAAGGTCTGTAGTTATAGCAACCGGTGCTGACAGCCTATCAGGAAAGAGATTGAACAGGTCTGTAGCTATAGCAACCAGTGCTGGCAGCCTATCAGGAGAGGATTGAACAAGTCTGTAGCTATAGCAACCAGTGCTGCCAGCCTATCAGGATAGATCGAACAGGTCTGTAAGCTATAGCAACCTTTGGGAGCTGATGCAGCCAATACAAGGGGGATATCTAGGAAAAAGGTAGGACACTGTTAAATGGACATGTTTCAAAGTGACTTGTTTTTGTAATCTTTAACATAAAAAGCAATCCTTGTAGTGAGACAACCCCTTTAAGACCCAAAAACAAAACCACAAATCACAAAATGCTTCTAAATCAGGACCCTAGAAAATATTAAGACCTAAAAGCCCAAAACCCTAAAATCACAAATTGAATTTAAAGTCAAGACTCTCAAATAAATTAAGACTCCAGAACGGACCACAAAGTCCCAAAATGAATTCAGTCAAGACCCTAGAATAGATTAAGACTCCAAAACAAACCACAAAATCACAAATTTAATTCAAAGTCAAGACTCTAGAATAAATTAAACCCCGAACAGACCACAAAATTTTAAAATGAATTTAAAGTCAAGGCATTAGAATAAATGAAAACCCAAAAATGCTTACAAACCAAGACCCTAGAATAAATTAAAAAGCCATAATCTCGAAGCCCTAAATAAATTTAAACCACAAGCTGAAAGAAAAAAAATTCACAAGTCAAAAGCAGCCTTAGATTCATGCATCCTGTTCTCTTCCAGGCTATGGATGGTTCTATAGCAGTGATAGTATATCAGCTCTGTATTGTCAGCTCTTCTTATTGCACTGAATGGGAGCAGGAGATGTAATTATAGAGCAGAGAGCTACGAGCTTAAAGTAAACAATCAAAAATAATAAGTCTCCTTGTTTGTTAGAGAAAACCACTCGTTCTCAAGCTGCTGACAGTCCTGTGTGCCGACTGTGGTATTGTCACTCCCTGTTCTCAATAAGACAAAGAGCAGAGAGAAAAGGGAGAGCAGGATGATAACCTAAAGACACTCAAAGCAGATAAAATCTCCTTATTCCTCAACAAGGCAAAATAGACAACGAAATATTTTCAGAAAAAGTTTTCATTTACCATTTGATACATGTTGAAATTAATCTTTGTAGTGAGACAACCCAAATGCCAAAATAAATTCATGCCCCAAGTTAGACCCCAAAGCACAAAATTTTAATTCAAACCCAAAATCTAGAATAAATTTAAAGACGCCAAATCTGACCCTAAAATCCTACATTGAGTTAACCTGCAGACCGTAAAAAAAAATTAAACCCCCAAATAAATTCAGAACAAAAACCAAATGCTAAAATAAATTGAGCCCCCCAGACCAGCCCCCAAAAATGACAAAATGAATTGGGAATCTGAGACTCTAGAAAAAATTAAGATCAGACCCCAAAAAAATCCCAAAATGTATTAAAACTTCAGTCTTTAGAATAAAATAAATTAAATAAGACCCAAACCATACCCCAAAAGCCCTTAATTAAAATTTAAACTGCAGACAGTAAATTAAATTAAAATGCTAGAATAAAATTTAGACCAAAAACCAAATGCCAAAATAAATTCAGGACCCCAGGTCAAATTCCCAAAATTAACTTAAAGGGATTGTATCGCTACAAAGATCACAGCTCAATTATTGGGGACAGTAAAAAAAAGCACTTTTGTAATTTGGGTTGAATTACCTCAGTCACTTGGTTTAGCGATATGAGCTTTTCTGTGGATCTGTTTTCTATTTCTGCCTGCGCTCTTCGGGACACGCCCCCTTTTCTGTGATTGGCTAGTCGGGACACACCCCGGTCGGATCCCGTCCCTAGACACGCCCCCTGCACTGTGATTGGCTGGCTGACATTTCATTCAGCCTGTTGGGATACGCCCCCCAGACAGGAAACGCCCGGACACGCCCCCTGCACTGTGATTGGCAGCCTGCACATTCTGTGTTTACTCCCCTCTGAGCTGATAAAACCGATAGTGAAACCAAGGGCTGCAGCCTCAAAACTCCTCTCCAAGCTCTAGGGTGAATGATCTGGCTAAATACTGACTGTTTAACTCATAGATCCCTTCATATAACACAGTTTTTATGTCCTGTTGCTTCCTCCATACAACACAATCTTAGTCTTCTGCCCGATAACATAGGGAGAGGGGGGGTAAGGGCAGTGTGCATTCCTCTATATAACACAGTCATAGTCTCCTGCCTGGTAACAGGGGGGAGGAGGGGGGAAGTGTACAGTCCTCACATGTGTTTCATCAGTTCAGGCTGTGTGTATAACTGGTTATAGCACAGCAAGGAGCTTGTGGAGCCTGAAGGCTCTGCAGACACATGAGAAGCATGCAGGAGGCTCCATGCTCTCAGGACAACCTTCTGCTTCCCTTCCTCACACAGAATGATGATGTCACAGGTCTTCAGTGAGGAGAGATGCCTCCTGGCAGGAGAGACTCGCCTCCTGGCAGGAGAGACACGCCTGCTTAGAGAAGAGACTCGCCTCCTGGCAGGAGAGACACGCCTCCTGAAAGAAGAGACTCGCCCTTAAATTTCAAATTCAATCTCATAGAATCAGCTCAAGAGCATGAACAGTTCAAACGATAACACCCCTTTAAGCCCCAGATCCTAGAATAAATTAGTACCCCAAACAGACCCAAAAGTAAAATGTAGTTAAGCAGACCATGGAATAAATTAGATAGCACAAAAAAAAATGGCAAAATAAAACAAAACAAGACCTCCAAATCCCAAAATTATAATAATTTATTTATTATAATAAACCAAGCCCCCAACCCAGACTCCAAAAGTAGTAAATTGAAAAACCAATGTAGATTCAAGAAGAAAAACCAATTGTCAAAATAAATTAGAAACCAAAACCCAATGCCCAAAAATTCCAAATTTTAAATAAAACCCCAGACCCTAAAATAATAAATTAAACCCCAACCTAGACCTCAACATCCCAAAAAATTCAAACATCAGAAACTATAAATAATTAGACCCTCAAATAAAAAATCCAGAATTCAGACCAGACTATAAAACCCCAAAATAAATTTGACCCAAAACCCAGACTGCAAAAATCCAAAAAATGTATTTAAACCTCAGACCCAAGAATAAATTAAGATCCTAAAACAAATTAAAAACCCCAGACACCAAGATCCCAAACTATACTCAGACCACAGACTACAGAATATACGAAGTTCCAAAATAAATTAAGATCCCAGAACAGACACTAATATCCCAAATTAATTTTAATAGTCTAAAATACATTAAGATCCCAAAATAAATTAAGACCCCAGACTAGGTATATAAGCCCCTAATATCTTAGAATTTTCCCGCTGTTTTTACCAAAAGGTCAATTGCAAAGCCCCCCCCTCGGGAAGAGTAGGTCTGTTTGATGGAATTTCCCTCGAGGCCTCGCTTCCCTGGGGTTTTAAACCCTGATAAAATACATCCCCTGGAAGGCTTTTCCCCATGGAAGAGCTTAAAGTCCATCATGATGCCGGTGGGAAAACCCCCGGCCCCGATGGGTTACGCAAAGTTTTCAAGGTCCTATTGATCAATTAGTTGCCCGTATGGCCCCTTTTTAACTTGTTTTTCCCCCTCCCCTTTCCCGCGGCCTTCCTGGGCATATTACGTGATCCCAAAGGAGGGCAGGACCCCCTCTCTGTTCTAGCTACAGGCCCATCCCCCTTCTAAACCCTGGACCCCAAAACTTTTTGCCAAAATTTTAGGGGTCAAAACTTAATAAGATTTTGGGGGGTTGGGTGCACGGGTAGGTGGGTTTTGTCCCTGGGCTAGAGGGGTTTAGGGAAATCCCTGAAGACCTTTCATATTCATCGGCGGGGATGAGGGGGTCCCCTTTTGCTCTATCTTTAGCCCGAAAAGGCTTTTTACGGGGGGACTGGGATTACATGGGGGCAGTGCTGGGGGGTGGGTATTGGGCCCAGTGATTTTACGCGAACAGGCTTTTATTCGCACCCTACGTCAGGTTCGAGTCAAGGGCCTCTCTCTCCCCCAGCTTTTATTGGAAGGGACCAGGCAGGGGTCCCCCCTTCCCCCCTTTTTATATGTTCTCCAGGAAACATTCCAAAAAACTTAGAAAACCCCGTATCGGGGGTTTTCCAGTGTAGAAACGTGAAATACAAGTGTTCGGCCCTTCGCTGTGATGTCTTGTTTTTTATCGACCAACCCCCCCCCCCCCCCCCCCCCTACCTCTTCCCCAGTTTTAATGAGACGTTAAGATTTTTGGCTCCCTGAGTTTTTTAATTTTAATCTTAGAAAAAGTGTGGCTTTGGGGGCAATTTGGGGGTGTAATAGGGGGGAAGACTGAAACAATCCTTCCCGTTTGATGGGCCAAAAGTCCCTTAAATTCTGGGGTTTTTTATCCCGGAGTTTTTGGGCCTTTTGATTTGAACTTTGCCCCCTTGATGGCCCCCCCTCCTCGATTTAGCGCGTTGGGTAGGCGAGACTTTTCGGGGGAATCGGCCGTATCTTATGTAAAGATAAATTTCCTTCCCGCTTCTGTATCTGTTTAGCGATACCCGCCCCCTCCCGGGTCCTTCTTTAAATCACTTCAAAAAATATTAGTGTGTTTTTTGGGGGGAAAGAGAAGCCAGTAGCAAGGACTACGCTATTGCCCCCGGGAGGAGGGGGGTATCTTGCCGGATTTTAAAAGCTTATTATTTGGCGGCCCCCCAAGTTAGAATACTGGACGGGTTTCCCATCATAGGCACCCCAAATGGGGGTTTCCCGGAAGCTCATATGTGAGGCCCATGCGGCACTCCCAGGACGGTGAAGAGTTTCTCCCTAAATCTGCATTTTTCCCCCTCCCCGGGTGCAAAGCAACGTGTTAGTGGAGGGCATATGGTAGGAGTGGCCTGTTTTGGGAAAATGGTTTTGCCCGGTATGGGCAATCCCGAGCTGCGCATTAAGTTTGGGTTTTGATTCCTCAAACCCCTTGTTTTAGGGCTCCTCACCCTTTCCTCCGGGATTTGGGGGGGGAAAAATCCCCCAGGGAGAGGGATGGAGTCGACCCGATGGTTGGTTGGATACAGACCCGCATTTTTTATTGCTTCATAAGAAAAAACAAAAACTTGATAGAGTCTTAAACCCTTTGAGAATCTCTGTGTTCGGGGGGCTCCCCGAACCATTCATCTCATAACATTCGCTTTTGTGCAGGGATTGCCCCGAGCCCCCCCCCCCTGGGGCCCTGGGAGCGGGAGATTCAAAGATCTTATCGCCTGAAGACTGGCGAAATTTATTTTTTTGCTTTAAAAATCGTTAATCTCTTGTGCCTTCAGGAGTTAATTTCAAAATTTCCCCCGAGGGTATCGGGCCCTGCTCGTGCATCGGATCTACCGGCAGTATCTCCGATTGCGGAGGTGCGGTCAAGCTGAAGGGACGATGGGGCCGTGTGGGTGGAGTGGATTTTTCCCCTTCTGGGAGAAGGTGATCGCTATCTTAACCTTGTGACAGGTACACAGCTGCAGAACGACAATGCGGTCCTGCTGCTATCCATGATCCGTCGGCAATCTCGAGCTTAAAAGGGGAGCTCATTGTCTTCTGTTGATGCAGCGGAGCCCTAACCCCGGGGACTCTGGCGATCGGTGCCCCCCCTTCTTTGACTGACTGGTTTTAAGGAGATCTTTTTCCCCCAAAAGCATGGGGGAAAACTGAGGCTAGAAACATAGGGGGGAGAGAGATACGGGGGGTGGGGGGGGCCAGGGGATTGCTTTTACAGCCTCTCCTGAGTTTGTCTCCTGCGCGTAAACGTTCTGATCAGTAGGTTAGCGACTATCTCCTCCCCGGGATGATTGCTCCTTCTGTCAGCCCCGGGTGTGGGGCCCGCGCCGGCCAGCGCCGTTCGATACATTGTTTTTTATATCAAGAGTGCAGACAGCGAATTGTTAGTTGGGGGTTTGGTTAGTTTTCCTATTCAGATTAAAATTGCCAGGTTTTTCTTTTTTTAATCATTGGGGACCCATAGTGGTTTGTTGTGTATTAGTACTTTTGATAGTTTATCTGTGTTCCAGGCTTGCTGTTACCTTTTACAGACCTATTCTAGATGTTTTTTTTTACTATGTGCTCCTGATCTATATGCTTAATTTTCCCGATCATTACGGGTGTAACGCTTGTCTTTGAAATAAAGTTTGGAATTTTTAAAAAAAAAAGACAAGGACTGGCACAAAAAGGGGAATGTATGTCGGGGTTTTCGCCCGATTTTGGGTAAGCAGGGAGCGATGTTGGCGCGCGTTCGCACTTTCCCCTGCGCCCCGCATGAAGGGGCGGGCAATGGGCGCGGGGGTGTGGGGTTCCAGGGGGGACGGGCCGCTCAAAACCCCGAGGATGTACGATCGCGAATCGGGAAAGTGCGGGCAGTGCAGCGCTCGGCGTCCCACAGGCAGACCTAGTTGATTTTGGTTTATGCTCCGGCGGGGGGCGAAATGAAGCAAGAACGGAACATGAGAGGAAAATAGAAGAAGAGCAAGAGAAAAACCGGTGCTCCCCTCCGTGGGCAGGGTTGATTAAAATCCCTTTTTTAAAGGGTAAAAAAATCTCAGAAAAAGGCTCAAAAAAAATAAAAAAAATTAAAAAAAAACACTTTCCCAAAAATCTAGAACGGAGCAATATAAGAATTAGGTATTGGAATTGCCCGGGAAAAAAAATAATTCAAATTTGAAAGCTTTCTCATTGGTCGGATAAACCAGCCAATCAGAATAGGAGCGAAAAGAACATTAATCCTATGGAGAAGTTTGGACCAATCAAAATTAAAGGTGGGGCAGTTCAAAATACAGTAAAAATACAGAAAAGGTGATTGGGAGTAGCGGGGGCTTGGCATTAGGCCCAAACAGAATAGGGGCGACAGGGACCCATTATATCCCATGGGGGGTATTTACCAAACAGATTCGGAGGAAAAAGACCCCTTATATCCTATGGAGAGTTTGGCCAATCAAAATCAAAAGGGGGACAGTTCAAAATACATTTTAAAAATGTAGAAAAAAAGGGTTGGGTTGGTTTTGGTAGCGTGGGGTTGCATCCCCCGCCAATCAGGCGCAAGACTTCTCCCAATGTAGTCTTGGAGGTCGGGGCAATGCAATCTCGGCGTCAGGCCCTCGGCATGGAGTATGAATAAAAAAATCATTTTTTTTAAGTGTAAAAATATTATCAGATAAAGCGCTGAAAACCCTTTTCTAAAAAAAAAAATCAGATAAATGAAAAACGCGTTTGTCGCCGAGACCGGGCTAATAGGGAATTGCAAGTAGAGAATTGCCCGGGAAATAAGTAAATTTAAATTGTTTAAGCTTTCTGATTGGTCGGCATAAACAGCCAATCAGAACAGGGGCGACAGTGGCCCATTATTTCCCATGGGGGTATTACCAATCGAAATTGGAGGACGGGACCCATTATTTTCCCATGGAGAAAAAATTGGGCCCAATCTATTCAAAGGGGGACAGTTCAAAAAAACGTAAAAAAGGGAAAAAGAGCTGATTGGTTGAGCTAGCGGGGGTGTCCCGCTTAGCCAATCAGAGCGCGGCTATTTCCTAGAGTTCTATGGGGGAAAAAAAATGAGGCAGCTTGTTTGTGATTGGTAATTTAAAAAAGGCGCGGTTTTTTGGACCCAAGGGAGAGCGAGGCGCCTTATGGGTTTTCTAATGCAATTTTGGGAAAAAAATGTACATGGCCCAAATCAAATGATTTTTAAAATCCGAAGTTGTACCAAATTTTTATATAAATGATAATAATATGGGGTAAAGAAAAAAAAATATTAATTCAATAAATCATGTTTATTTTTTATTTTCATTCCAAGGATCAATGTATGGGTGTAACAAAAATAAAGAAAAAAATATGTTTATTGAATTAATATTTTTTTTTCCGTTCCCAAATTATTTTCATTTTTTTAAAACTCGGGGGCAATTTGTAGTTTTATATTTTATTTCGGCCCGTACGTTTTATTTCCAAAAAGTTAGGAAAAAATAAGAGCGTCGCTCGCTCTCCCATTGGGCCAAATAACCGGCCTCTTTTTTTAAAATTTGCCCAATCACAAACAGAATCGCTCTGCATTTTTTTCCCATAGAACTTATGAGAAAGTACTGCGCTTGATTGGGGGGATAGCCCCCAAACCCCCGTTTCTCAACCAATAGCTCTTTTTGCCTTTTTACTGTATTTTAATGTTCCAACCTTTGTTTTGATTGGTCCCAAAATTTCCCTAGGTTATAAAGGGTCTCGTCGCTCCTATTTGATTGGTCAAAACTCCTCCCTAGGATAAAAATGGGCCCCTGTCGCTCCTATTTGATTGGCGAGATACCCAAAAGCCCCCCCCTACTCAGCCAATCAGTCTTTTCTTTTTTTTTACTGTATTTTGAACTGCCCCGCCTTTGATTTTTTTGGCCCAAATTCCCTAGGTTTTAATGGGTCTCTGTCGCTTATTTGTTTGGGTAAATACTCCTCCATAGGAAAAAAAAGGTTCATATCGCTCCTTTTTGTTTGGGCCCGGTTTTCCCGACAAGGGAAAAAAAGTTTCAAAATTTTTGAATTCTGTTTTCCCCCGGGAAATTTTCCCCAATATCCTAATTTTGATTGCTCCGTTCTAGTTTTTTTGGAAAGGTTTTTTTTTTTTTATTTTTTTCTTTTTGAGGTATCAGCTCTTTTTCGAGAATGTTTGAGCATTATAAGGGGGTTTTTTTTTTCATACTCCGCACCGGAACTCTTTAATATTTCCCCCCCCCTGATTTTTCCACCTTTCAGTCAAATAATTGGGCGCGTCACCACGGGCCCCATTCCCCCGCAGGGCCCCCCACACCTGGCGAGGGCAGGGAATTTTTTCCCCGCTGTTGAGCGCACCCCCCTCGGACGGCGAATTTTAGGCGCAGCCCCCGCCCCGGGCAAGTCCCGCACTGGCCCCACACAGGGCGAGGCGCGGGGATTTTTACATGTTATGTATGGCACACTACTCGGCGGCAATTTTAGGGCAGCGCCGATGGCAAGTCCCGAGCGCCCAACACTGGCGAGGCGCGGCGGACTTTACATAGTTGTATGATGCGCCCCCAGCGCCCCACATTTAAAACAGGCGCAAATTTTCGCGGAAAAAAGGTGGAATGTGCGCCCCGAATTGGCGGATTCATAATGTGCCCTTAAAAACACCAAAAATAAAATTTAAAAACTAAAACCCCAGAATAAACTATGTATCAAAGCAGCCCAAGGGCTCCCGACAAGGACCAAAAACCAAAAATGTTAAAATTTAAAAAACAGGGCCTTAGAAAAAAATGGAATTTTCCCCCCAAAAAAATTAAAAAAAACCCGAATAGAAAACCCAAAAACTTAATTTAGTTTTTTAAAAAACCAGACCCCCGAGTAAAAATTAAAAATCCCAAAATAGATGCAGACCCCAAACCAGACCCTAAACCAGAAAATTAATTTAAACCCCAGATCAAAGCTCAATGTATTGTCAGCCCTTTTCCCGTTACCCTTTCCTTTTTCATTGGTCCCTTCCCCTGGGTTTAAAAGGGGTTTTTTTTACTAAATATTAAAGGGGGGGGTCCTCACTACAAAATTTTTTAGTTTTTAACATGTAGGGAAAAGGGAAATGAAGGGCTTTTTTCTTTAAAAAAACATTGCTTTTTGGTTTTTGCCCCGGTCAGGAGATAAAAGGGGATTTTATTGCTATGAGTTTACACAATTGTCCTATGGTTTTCATCCAAAAACTATTCCTGATTGACAAAAAGCAGGGGGTGACAAAACCCGGGGTTGGGGATAGCAGAGTCTTTATTTTCTAAAAAAGATTGGGTTTTTTTTTATCTTTGATAAACACTGGTTTTTTACTCATTGGAAACTCTGTAGCTTTTGGTTTTACGATCGTGTTTCTTTTAAAAATGAGGGTTGTTAAAAGAGGACTAAAATGCTTTAAACAATGCCATAGACCCACCTACAGCTAACCAGGAAATGTAACTCTGAAGCTATTTTGTCAGTCTTTGACTCCAGTAGGACTCTTATTTTTCAGATTCATCTTGGAAAATCTGGCTTGATGGGCATAATTTGGGGACATGTATCAAAGGGGCTTTCGTAGAATTCTGGCCTCCAAAAAAAAAAACCAATTTTTATAGTGTATAAACAGACGTACTCCCACTTTTGGGATGATTAAAAGCCCCCGGGTACCGTGCCCAAAGGGCATTTTTAGCGCCCAAAAATTTTGGGGGTTTTTGGAGGGGGTCGCACCACTTTTGTAGTAGAAGACACATTTTTTGATTCTTTGGGCACCAGAACTTTGGCGCAGAAAAGTTAGAACAGCCAAAAAAACCCGGGTAAAAAGGGGGTGCCTGAGCCAGAAAATTTGGTATTGGTTACATGCCCTGTATGTATGGAAACCCGCAGAAGAAAAAGCCCGGACCAGGGTAAAGGTGGGGGGCCGAGCCAGGGTTGTGGTAAAGGCTTACACTGAACCCGTATGTATGGGCCCGAGAAAACAGCCAGACCAGGGGAAAGGTGGTTGCCTGAGCCAGACTTGGTTTGGCTCTACACTGACCGTTGTTGACCTTTTTGAAGAAAAAAACAAACCAGGGTAAAGGGGGTGCCCCGAAACCCGACTTGTGGTATTGGCTTTTACCCCTGCACCCGTTTTTATGACCTGCAGAAGAACAGCCAGGGCAAGGGTTTTAAAAATGGTGCCTGAGCCAGGGCTTGTGGTTTTTGACCCCTACATGCCCCCGTTAGTATGACCCGCGAAAAAAACAGCAAAACCCGGGTAAAGGGGGGTGCCGAGCCAGAATTTGTGGTATTGGGGGGTACACTGCACCTGTTTTTGTATGACCTGCAGAAGGGAAAAGCCAGACCAGGGTAAAGGTGGGGGCCTGAGCCAGAATTTTGGTATTGGGTTTCACTGCCCTGTTTTGTATGCCTGCAGAAAACAAACAGGGTAAAGGTGGTGCCTGAGCCCCGACTTGTGGGATTGGGGCCCACCCTGGGCCCCCAAAATTTTAAAGAACCCGCAGAAAAAAAAAGCCAGAACCCGGGTTTAAAAGGGGGTGCCCGACCGACTTTTTGGTTTTTGGCTCTTTCACTGCCCCGTTTGTATGACCTGCAGAAGAACAGCCAGAACCAGGGGAAAGGTGGTGCCTGAGCCCGATTTTTGGTATTGGGTCTACCTTTTCCCTTTATGTATGCCTCGAAGAACGCCGGGCCAGGGTAAAGGGGGTGCCTGAGCCAAGGCCCTTTTGGTATTGGCTCTACACTGCCCTGTATGTATGGGCCTGCAGGGGAAAAACAGGGCCCGAAAAGGGTAAAGGTGGGGCCTGAGCCAATTGTGGTATTGGCTTTCACTTCCCTGTATGTATGACCCGCAGGGAAAAAAACGACAGGTTTAAAAGGGGGTGCCTGAAACCAGACTGTGGTATTGGCTTACATGCCCCCGTATGTATGACCTGCAGAAGAACAGGCCAAAACCAGGGTAAAGGGGGTTCCCGAGCCAGACTTGTGGTATTGGTCTAACTGCATGTAGTATGACCCCGCAGGAAGAAAGCCAGACCAGGGTTTAAAAAGGTGCTGAGGCCCGAATTTGGTATTGGCTCTACACTGCCCTGTATGTATGACCTGCAGAAAAACGGGAAAACCAAAGGGGAAAGGTGGTGCCTGAGCCAGACCCTTTTGGTATTGGCTTACCTGCCCCGTATGTATGACCCGCAGAAGAACCCGCCCGACCCGGGGGAAAAGGTGGGGCCCGGGGCCAGCCCTTTTGGTATTGGCTCTACACTGCCCCGTATGTATGAATGCAGAAGAAAAGCCAAGGGGGGGGGGGGGGGGGGAGGGGGGGGGCCAGGGTAAAGGTGGTTTCCGAGCCAGCTTGTGGAATTGGGTCTACACTGGCCCGTATGTATGGGCCCCGCAGAAGAACACCCGGGCCAGGGAAAAGGTTGGGGCCTTTAGCCAGACTTGTGGTAAATTTGGCCTACACTGCCCTGTTTTTTATGAACCCGCAGAAGAAAAAGCCCGACCAGGGTTTTAAAAGGGGGTGCCTGAAGCCAAAACTTGTTGGTATTGGCTCTACACTGCCATGTATGGGATGACCTTTCAGAAAAACAGCCCGACCAGGGTTTTAAGGTGGTGCCCGGCCAGACCCTTGGGATTTTTGGGGGGGGGTTTCACTGCCCCGTATGTATGACCTGCAGAAGAACAGGCCAGGGCCAAAGGGGAAAGGTGGGGCCCGAGCCCCGACCTTTTGGTATTTCCCCTACAATGCCTGGGATGTATGACCTGCAAAAAAAAGAAAAAGCAAAACCAGGGTAAAGGTGGTGCCTGACCAGAAAAAGTGGTATTGGCCTACCTGCCCTGTATGATGACCTCAGAAAAACAGCCAGGGCCAGGGTAAAGGTGGTGCCTGAGCCCCGACTTGTTGGAAAATTGGGGCCCCACCCCTGCCCGTATGTATGCCTGAGAAGAACAGCCAGGGTTAAAAGGTGGGCCCGAGCCAGACTTTTTGGTATTGGCTTTTTTCACTGACCTTTTATGTATGGGCTGCAGAAAGAACAGCCAGACCAAAGGGTAAAGGGGGGTGCCCCGAGCCAGATTGTGGTATTGGCTTTTAATGCCCCGTATGTATAAACCCCCCAGAAAAAACCCGCCAGAAAGGGTAAAGGTGGTGCCTGACAAAACTTGTGGTATTTTCTTACACTTGCACCCGTATGTATGACCTGCAAAAAACAAACCAGACCAGGGTAAAGGTTGTGGGGCCTTTTTAGGCCCCCCCCCCCCCCCCCCGCTTGTGGTATTGGTCTACACTGGGCCTTTTATGTATGAAATGAAAAAAGCCGACCCGGGTTTAAAAGGGGGGTGCCGGAGGGCCCGATTTTTGGTATTTTTCCCCTACACTGCCCTTTTGTATGACCTGCGAAGAACAGCCCAAACCCGGGGGGAAAGGTGGTTTCCTGAGCCAGACTTTTGGTATTTGGTCTACCCCCTTTCCCCGTAAAGTATGGCCTGCAGAAGAAACCCGACCAGGGTTAAAAGGGGGTGCCTTTAGCCAAACTTTTTTATTGGCCCTTCCCTGCCCTGTATGTATGAAATGCAGAAGAACAGCAAGACCAGGGTTTAAAAAGGGGTGCCCCGGAGCCAGACTTTTTGGTATTGGCATACACTGCCTGTATGTTTTGACCTGCAGAAAAACGCCAGACCAGGGTAAAGGTTTGGGGTTTCCTGAGCCCCACTTGTGGTTTTTTGGCCTACACTGCCCTGTATGTATGACCTTTTCCCGAAGAAAACCCGACCAGGGTTTAAAAGGTTTGGGGCCCGAGCCAAAAAATTTTGGTAAATTTGGGTCTTTAAATGGGCCCCGTTGTATGACCTGCGAAGGGAAAAGAAGGGTAAAGGTGGGGGGCCTGAGCCCCGACTTGTGGTATTGGCCTACAATGACTGTATTATGAAAAAGCAGAAGAAAAGCCAGACCCCGGGGAAAGGTGGTGCCTGAGCCCCGACTTGGGTATTTGGCTTACCCCTGGGGGTGTAGGTTTTACCTGCAGAAGAAACCCGACCGGGGGAAAGGTGGTGCCCGAGCCAGATTTTTGGTATTTTCCCCTAAAATGCCCTTTATGTTTGACCTGAAAAAGAAAGCCGACCAAAGGGGTTTAAAAGGTTTGGGGCCTGAACCCGGGCTTGTGGTTATTGGAAATACCTGCCCTGTAAAGTATGGGCCTGCAGAAAACGCCAGACCAGGGTAAAGGGGTGCTGAGCCAGAATTTTGGTATTGGCCCCACACTGTCCCGTATGTATGACCTGCAGGAAGGAAAAAAACCAGAAAGGGTAAAGGGGTGCCTGAGCCAGGGCCCTTTTGGTATTGGTCTACACTGGCCGTATGTTTAACCCGCAGGGAAAAACGCCAGACCCGGGTAAAAGGGGGTGCCTGAGGCCCCCGGGCTTGTGGTATTGGGTCTACATGCCCTGTATGTTTTGACCCGCGAAAAAAAAGGGCCCGGAAACCCGGGGTTTAAAATGGTGCCTGAGTGACTTGTTTGGGATTGGCTCTTCATGCCCTGTATGTATGACCTGCAGAAGAACAGCCGGGACCGGGGTTAATGGTGGTGCCGGAGCCAGACTTGTGGTATTGGTTTTACACTGCCCTGTATGTATGACCTGCAGAAGAACAGACCAGGGTAAAGGTGGTGCCTGAGCCGGGACTTGTGGTATTGGCGTACACTGTCCTTATGTATGACCTGCAGAAGAACAGCTTCATACATTCTGGCGCAGTCTATACTACCTGAAAGCGACTTAGAACTGGTCTATCAGTGCCAGAATTCATATATGTCACCCAATGTGTTTGTGTGTGTATGTATACTTCTTTTAAGTGTATACAGCAAGCAGTGTCAGACTGGGTGGTCTGGGGCCCACAGGGGAATTGATCTGGGGGGCCCACCCTACTGTACATGAAAATATTCCCGGCCCTCTGGACATAAATGCGCCCATTTTACCCACATAATTACAGTGTTCAAAACGAACTGTATTGTGTAGTACAATGTAGTAAACACATTTGTCAATCTGACATATCATAGACACACGGCAAAGTAGCTCCATCCATATCCTCTTCCACCCACATACAATATCCCTCTACAATGGGGAAAACATGTACCTGCACTATCATGCGCGATATATCCTACAACACCGCCATTTTAGAAACCACATAGAGGTCAGCACCAGTCAGGTATAACCTACAACACTGCCATATAGAGACCACATAGAGGTCAGAGAGCAGCTCAGGTATAACCTACACCCCCGTCACATAGAGACCACATAGAGTTCAGACACCAGCTCAGGTATAACCTACACCCCCGTCACATAGAGACCACATAGTGGTCAGACACCGCTCAGGTATAACCTACAAACACCACCATATAGAGACCACATAGAGGTCATGAAAAAACTTTGAGGACTCTCGGTTCACATATTTTGATCAAAAATGTTTAGCTGCCCACGACTTTCAACGTGATCTCAAAATCGGGCAGTCCTATCTATCTTTACCTCTCAATCGACCCAAATCAGGGCCTCTCGCTGGGTAAACCCGACCTCCATTATTCAGAGAGAAAAAATAAAAACACCCAACCTGCAAGTCCCCTTCTTATGACAGCCTGTGAGAGTGGGCGGGGACAGAAACCAAAAATGGAAGCACCCCTTCCTTTTCCCATATAGGTTAAAATC
The DNA here is from genome assembly GCA_025379985.1 of Phyllomedusa bahiana. Classification (NCBI taxonomy): domain Eukaryota; kingdom Metazoa; phylum Chordata; class Amphibia; order Anura; family Hylidae; genus Phyllomedusa; species Phyllomedusa bahiana. Next base: position 20,269 of record JAODAL010005513.1, read on the forward strand.
AATGTACACCAAGTATAACGTATGTTTCTGCACACAAAAACATTTCTGAAAAAAACGTATGCAAACTGGGGTACCTTTCTTTTGATAAAATATGTAAAACCGAGAGTCTCAAAGTTTTTTTCATGTATGATAGATAGCATAAATGCTTTATGCTATCTTTAGGGATTCCACGCAGTGTATTGCCCTTTTGCAGAAATGTCCCGTGGGGCGGTCTGTGTGTGTACATGTATAATTACATGTGTCCCGCAGCCCTGCCAGTGGAAACCCAGGTTTGCATACGTTTTTTCGAAATGTTTTTGTTTTGCAGAAACATACGTTTACTTGGTGTACATTGATTTTAACCTATATGGGAAGGAAGGGTGCTTCCATTTTGGGTTTCTGTCCCCGCCCACTCTCACAGGCTGTCATAAGAAGGGGAGCTTGCAGGTTGGGTGTTTTTTATTTTTTCTCTCTGAATAATGGAGGTGGTTGCCCCAGCGAGGGGCCTGATTGGCTCGATTGAGAGGAAAAAGTAAAGGATAGGACTGGGCCCCATTTTGAGATCAATTGAGTCGTGGGCAGCTTAAACATCTTTTGATTTAAAATATGTGAACCGAGAGTCTCAAAGTTTTTTCATGTATGATAGATAGCATAAATGCCTCTTTAGGGATTTCCACGTAGCACATAGAGGTCAGACACCAGCTCAGGTATAACCTACAACACCGCCATATAGAGACCACATAGAGGTCAGACACCAGCTCAGGTTTTAAACCCACAAAACCCCCATATAGAGACCACATAGAGGTCAGACACCCGCTCAGGTATAACCTACACACCACCATATACGACCACATAGGGGTCAGACCCCAGCTCAGGTATAACCTATAACCCCTGCCATATGAGACCACATAGTGATCAGACACCCTAGGCCCCAGGTATAATAACTAACAACACTGGCCTCATATAGAGACCACATAGGGTTCAGACACCAGCTCAGGTCACATCACATTGCAATATAAAAAATAACCACTGAAAACAGGGACTCACCGAAGACGTCTTGAATGAGGAGTCGTTCTTTCTCTTGGTCGTTCTTAGTCCCTTTTCTTTGCATCCATTCCACCTGCCATGATGACTTACCGGCCACAGCTCATCCTGCAAGAAATTACACACAAATATATTAGAATTTCCTCAATTTTCCGCATTTTCTTTTCCTATTCCCACCTCTGTAGAAATACCCAGGGGTGGGAGAGCGGGTTTCAAGTTTTCCTAGTATCCTAAGGGTTGGAGGGTGGGGAGAGGCCCCAGGTAACTTTGATAGGCCCTATTTAGGTAGGTTAGACTCTCGCTGGATAAGTTGGTAGCCCAGCCCCAGGGGAGGCTGGTGGGTACCCAGCCACAGGTGGGTAGGTTAAATAGCCCCCCGGTAGATAAGCGACCCCAGTTAGGCAAGTTGGGATTTGGTGGGAACAGTTATGGTTGGGGGAGGAACCCCAATTAGTAGGCTGTAGGTAGGTGGTTTCCCCCAGTTAGGTAAGCTGTAGGTAGTTAGGGTCCCTTTTTTATAGGCTGCAAGCAGTTAGGGACCCCCCTTTTGGTAGTATTTCAGGCACTTGGGACCTCCTTGGGTAGTTAAAAGGCAGTTAGGGGTCTCCTTTAGGTAGTATATAGGCAGTTAGGGGTCTCCTTTAGGTAGTATACAGGCAGTTAGGGGGTCCTCCCTTTTGGGTACTATCAGACAGTTAGGGGTCTCTTTAGGTATATACAGTTAGGGGTCTCCTTTAGGTAGTATACAGACAGTTAGGGGTTTCCGTTAGGTAGTATACAGGTTTGGGTTAGGGGGGGCCTCCTTTAGCTACTGTGTAGGTAGTCAGAGCCCCCTTAGTATTTAGGTAGCCAGGGCCCCCTTTAGTAGTCAGGGCCTCCTTTAGATAGCCAGGGAGGGCCCCTTGTAGGTAGCCAGGTCCCCCTTTGTAGAGAGGGCCCCCCTGTAGGTAGCCTGGGCCCCCCTGTAGGTAGCCAGGGCCCCCGTGGTAGAGAGGGCCTCCCTGTAGGTAGCCTGGGCCCGCCTGTAGGTAGCCAGGGCCCCCTGTAGGTAGCCAGGGCACCCTGTAGGTAGCCCGGGCCCCCCTATAGGTAGCCCGGGCCCCCTATAGGTAGCCAGTGTCCCCCCTAATAGCCAGTGGGCCCCATAGTAGCCGTGCCCCCCCTAGTAGCCAGGTCCCCCCTAATAGATAGTGTCCCCCTAGTAGCCAGTGGCCCCCCTTAGTAGCCAGTGGCCCCCCATTTGCCCGTGTCCCCCCAGTAGTCAGGGCCCCCTAATAGCCAGTGGCCCCTAGTAGCAGGGCCCCCTATAGCCAGTGTCCCCCCCAAGAGGGCCCCATGTGGGGCCCCCTAGTAGCCCGGGCCCCCATAGTAGCCAGTGTCCCCCCTAATAGCCAGTGGCCCCCTAGTAGCCGTGGCCCCCCAGTAGCCAGTGTCCCCCTTTAACCAGTGGCCCCCTAGTAGCCAGTGCCCCCAGTAGCCATGGCCCCCTTTTTTTGCCAGTGGCCCCCTATAGCCAGTGCCCCCTAGTAGCCAATGGCCCCCCTAGTAGCCAGTGGCCCCCCGGTGTAGTCAGGGCCCCCCTAGTAGCCCGTGGCCCCCCCTTTTTGTCAGGGCCCCCCTAGTAGCCAGTGGGCCCCCTTTGTAGTTAAATGGGCCCCCCCCCGTAGCCCGTGGCCCCCCTTTGTAGTAGTGGCCCCCCTTTGTAGTCAGTGGCCCCCCTTGTAGCAGTGGCCCCCTAATAGCAGTGGCCCCTAATAGCCCGTGTCCCCCTAGTAGCCAGTGCCCCCTAGTAGCCAGTGGCCCCCCTGTAGCCCGTGGCCCCCTTGTTGCAGTGGCCCCCTTTTTTAGCCAGTGGCCCCCCTAGTAGCCAGTGCCCCCCCCCTTTGTAGCCAGTGGCCCCCCTTTGTAGTCAGTGGCCCCCCTTTGTAGCCAGTGGCCCACCTTTGTAGCCAGTGGCCCCCCTTTGTAGTCAGTGGCCCCCCTTTGTAGCCAGTGGCCCCCTTTGTAGCCAGTGGCCCCCCTTTGTAGTCAGGGCCCCTGTAGGTAGTTAAAAAAAAACAAAAAAAAAACAGCCACTGGCTCCGGCTCCAGCTCCCGCCGCTCCAAGCTGCCGCCGGCTCCGTACTACCGCCCTGCATAGGCGGCGCGGTGAAGTGACGCCACCGCGCCGCCCACGTCACCCCGTAGGGGGGCCGACGCCCGGCAGGCTGAAGGCCTAGCGTCTTCAGCCTGCCAGGGAGATCAGCGGAGCGCAGCGCTAGTGGCGCTGTGCTCCGCTGACACCGCGCAGCCATGGGAGTCGTGGACATTAGTCCCCAACACCCGGGCCGGTCTCGAGACGTGGACCCGGGCGTCCAGGGACCGGATGCGCGGACGGGCCCCGGAGAGCGACGGCACTGCCTCCGGGGCCCCCAGCGGCTCGTGGGGGCCCACCGGGGGATTCCCCGGTCCCCCGGCGGCCCAGTCCAAGCCTGACAGCAAGCATAGATCTGAAAGCAAAGTAAAAGAAATTTAAATAAGTGTTGCAGGAAATAAAAAAAGAAATTTAGACTCCAAGACCCCTCTTCCACTTATTTATTTCTCCTTGCTCAAATGCAATGCACCCTTATGGCATGGCGAGATATAGAAGTGCTTTGTAAGTCTCCAGGTCACTAGGCACCCAGAAGACTTAGGGCCTCATGTGTAAAAAACTGTCTAGGACTTTCTGTGAAAAAGAATCAACTGACGTAGGAAACGCGTAGCCAGAGGCACACACATTTTCGTTTACCTTTGTATGGGAAAATTTGTTCCACAATAAAACTGCCATTTTAGTACACTTGAGTACTTATTTATTGAAGGATTAAAGTTAATAATAGGACTTTCATATAGTGCTCTGAAAAAATGAAAGGGGAGCTCTGATTGGTCGCTATGAGAAACAAAGAAAGTCTTAGGCCTAGACAGTTTTCATACATGTCCCTTTTAGTGCAGAGTGTGGATGTCATATATCTAGATTTTTCTAAAGCATTTGATAGGTTGGTAAGTAAAATGAAAAATGCTTGGACTGAGGGAAAATGTGTGCAAGTGGGTAAGCAACTGGCTCACTGATAGAAAACAAAGGGTGGTGTTTATTGGTACATTACTCAGACTGGAATCCCTGTTCTAGTGGGGTACCACAGGGCTCAGTATTGGGTCCTATTCTCTTTAATATTTTCATTAATAATCTACACATGGAGTTGCAACAGTAGAATATTCGATTTTTGAAGATATACTTAAGCTCTGTAAAGTAATCAACACTAATAGAAGATAATGGTTTATTACAAAAGATTCTGGATAAGTTGGGGCCTAGGCAGAGAAGTGGCAGGAGGAGGTTAAAACCACTGATAAATGCTGGTTTGCACATGAGGAGGAAAATCCATTACATGATTACATTGTTAAACGGGAAAAAAACTCTGGGAAAAAGTGACTGGAGTAGGACTTGGGAATCCTGGTGGACAGTAAACTTAACTGCTAGGCAGCCAGTGTCAGGCAGCAGCAGCAAGCAAATCGATCATGGGTGCATTAAAAGGACAGAGGACTGCTGAGAAACATTATTCTCCCATGTATACAAGTCCACTGGTTCTAGAACCACACATGGGAAGATTGTGTACAGTTTTGGGCACCAGTGCACATGGAAATACATTGTAGAACTTGAAATGTTTTCAATGTGGCAACGGAAATAATAAAGGACTGGGGTGGGATACAATACCCAGAAAGATTAGCAAGATTAGGGTTATTTAGTTTAGAGGAAAAGACAGCTTCGGGGGGCATAATAAATACGTTTAATATATTAAAGGTTCACTATAGAGATCTTCCCAAGATCTATATATATACCAGGGACTGTATCAGAAACGGGGGGCGTAATAATGTAACAAGTCTAGTGACAGGATTTTTGGAGAGGGTCTGGATCACATTTCTAGATGTATATAAGTATATAAGTTTTATAGTGACCAGGATTCTGGGGAAGGGTTGGTATACATTTTCAGGAGACGTAATAATATAACCAAGTATATAGTTGACCGGATTTGGAGAAGGGTCTGGATACATTTTAGATGTAATTATATAACAAGTTATAGTGACCAGGATTCAGGGGAAGGTCTGGATAATTTCTAAGATGTAATAATATAACAAGTTATAGTGACTGATTGGGGAAGGGTCTGGATAATTTCTGGAGCGGAATAATATAACAAAGTGTATAGTGACCGGGATTTCTGGTAGAAGGGTCTGGATACATATCTAGATGTAATAATCTAATAAGTTATAGTGACCAGGATTCTGAGAAGGTCTGGATACATTTCTAGAAGTAATAATATACACGTCTTATTAGTGAACCAGAGATACTGGATAAGGGTCTGGGAGCATTTCTTGATGTAATAATATAACAAGTTATAGTGACAAAGATTTGGGAAGGGTCTGGATACAATTTCTAGATGTATAATATAACAAGTTATTGTGACAGGATTCTGGAGAAGGGTCTGGATAATTTCTAGATTAATAATATAACAGGTTATAGTGACCAGGATTCTGGGGAAGGGTCTGGATACAGTTTCTAGATGTAATAATAGAAAAAGTTATAGTGACCAGGGGATTATGGAGAAGGGTCTGGGATACTTTCTAGATGTAATGATATAACATGTTGTACGTGACCGGATTTCTGGAGAAGGGTCTGGATACATTTCTAGATGTAATAATAGAACAAAGTTATAGTGACAGAATTCTTGAGAAGAGTCTGGATACATTTCTAGTGTAATATAGAACAAGTGTATTTATAGTAACCTGGCTTTGGAGAAGGGTCTGGAGACATTTCTCGATGTAATAATATACAGGTTATAGTGCCGGATTCTGGAGATGGGTCTGGATATCATTTCTAGATGTAATAATTTAACTAGAGATAGGTTGAATTGATTCTAACGAAGTGGTATTCGTTTACTCGGTGTCCTTAGCAATGAACTGCACACCGCCGAGTATCGGATTTTACCGCCAACGCTCCGCAGCTGAGTGACTACTGCCGCGCTGCCTCGCTGAGCCTGTGCCGCTTACTTTCTTGGATCCTGCGAAGCGGGGTTTTTTACCCACCGTGGCGCTTGGCTTCCCGACCTCACACTGTGCAATCTGCATGACACCGGCCAACATGAACCCACTGGCTTGGCTGCGCCGCTGCCTGACGCCCTCTTCTTCCATGACGATGATGAAGCCCTTGGCCTCACCGGCCTCCAGTGCGGTCGGTACATCATCTCTATTTGTGTTTCATCGTCATGCTTGTCTCCTCATCAACGGTTTGGTTGCTGAGGCTGACTTCTCACAACATGACCTCCCTTGGGGGGGGGGCCCCACTCTCCCATCCATCTATACTTTGCAGCCTACTGAAAGAAGCAGGGGATATTGGCCCCATTTCTTCGTTGCCAAGTAGCTGCTGCTGCCCTCCTCAAATTGTTCATCCTGCTATATAGTGGCGCTGGAGCCTGACCTCATAGTAGATCTTAAGTGGAGCGGACCGGATGGGACAGAGGCAGGTGAGGACAGGTGAGGGCGCTGACCCGCTTCCGGGCCTGCCAACTAAGGGTTGTGTCTGAGGTTACCACCGATCTTGGCCTGGGGTTGTCAGATGTATCTGGTGAGGAAGAGGGATTACCTAGTCAAACCAATCTAGAACCTTGGGTTGCTGAACAACACACGGGCCGCTAGATGACAGTGGCGTTGTGGCCTCACGATGTGACACTGCCGCGACGTCCCTTGCTGTTGCTGCGACCTGGGCCTGACTCAGGAATATTTGTGCCTCTGCCACTTGCGCGACAGTGCATTGCCACCTCTCGGTCTGACATACTGTTTGTTCTAAAATGTACAGACATGTTTGATGTAAGATATCTGTATATGATAATACAACCCATGTAATTGACTCCAAATGGAAACCAGTAACAAGCTTGGGTAACCCGTTGGATATAAATTGCGCTCCCAAATGGCCAGGAAAAATGTACTTGTATGAGTCGTTTAAAAACATGTGTGTTTTCTAATTGTAAAAGTACAAACCGGCTTAATTAACCTTCGGACATGAATTAGGGCTACGAAAAAGGTATATATTTTGGCGTTGAAAAAGACGGTTGTATTTTTGTCAGACACCAGCAAACACCTTTAATTACCCCTGGAGTAAATTGCGCAATGAATTGAGACGCCACAAACTAGTAGCTTTGTAGCGTGTTACAATTGCGTGTTGTCTACGCCACACAAACAACTGATATAGTTGTTATTAACCTTTGCTGTAAATTAGATACAGAAAATATGTATATTATTTTGGGCGTTGAAAAAGACGGTTTTCTTGGGGTCAGCACACAGCAAAACTACGCTTAATTACCATGGATGTAAATTGCGCAATAGAATTGAGCAGCCAAAAATGAAGTGGTTTTGTATTGTAAAAAACGCAGTTTCTTTAAATAATACAACATGGGAACTGGCTTAGATCCCACTTGGATATTGAATGTATATGCAGCTGCAGTGGACGGCACACTGGATTTCAGATCCAAACCCCAAAAAATTCGAAATAGAACATTAAGAGAACAGTTTCTGAGACAAGCTGAGACACCCCACAGAAACGCTTATATAAAAATCAATTGTCAGTAAGAGCTATCAGCCGCGGCTAGCACCTGCCCTGGATCAGTAGCGTGGAGAGCGGTATGAGCTCCTGCGTCGCGCCTGGATTATATAGTGCATGGTGACGTCACAGAATCCCGCGGGTTCTCGATTGGCTTCACCTCTGCACATGTCATGCAGGCTATGCCCTTTTCTCCCCAGAGTGCTTTGCCCCATGTAGCGCCATGTGCTCGCAGCCATTTTATCAATCAAATGCCACACCTCGGTCACCCGAAGTACCCCAAAGTTCAATTCGTTCCGAACCGAAGTTTTCCTGAATTCAAACGACTTCCCACTTAGTTAGAATCATTTAGCCCACTCTAATCATGAGACCAAGACAACACCTTACATTGTCAACAGTCCTCGACATTGAGGGGTTTCAAGAGGATGTCTCAGTCGTAAGTGGCTATTAAGCTTAGCACTATTAAGCAGTGTTCATCAGGAGGTTTAACAGAGATACAGAGAGACTGGAAAAGTCACCAGGAAATAAGCAAAGAGTGGCTTTTTGGCTACTCAAACATGATGAAACTCGTCATTGTAAACGTTTTACCTACGGAACGGAATGTTTTAAAGTGAGGTGAGAGGCACCCAAGTGGTCACGTCCAGACCAGTCATAATGGTTTTTTATATCAGCATGGTATGCGGCTTAGGTGATAAGGAGGAGCTGTTTAAATCCAATTCCAATTGAACCCCTAAATTTATTGAGCGATTCAGGGATCAAATACTTTGTGAATCTTGCCATCAAACTTCTGTTAGAGATCAGCAGTTAAGGCGGTGGGTAAAGTACTTTCTAAAGTTTACGTTTAGTTCATTTTAAAAAGTTTTCAAGAAATTTTATGCTTCATCCTGACATTACACCAAAATATCAAATATCTAACTTTTGTGGAGTATGTATGCCTATAAACAGCACAGTGTGTAGCAGCTACAGTGCTTAGTTTTGAAGGATATCTAGTGTGCAGTATCGGTACTTGTGGTTCCATAGCACTTGCCAAGGGAATATATGTCCCAGCATGCAGATTCTGCACCCATACAATTATGATTTTTTACACACACATAGATTACCCTCCCAGAGTTTTAGAAAACATGTACTAATCTGATTAATCTGTAGTTGGCTGTAAAAATGTACGACAGCAATGTGTTATGAGTTCAAGAACAATATGATGCAGTCTTCCAGTTTTAGTCTTGATTCTCACTCACTCCTTAGGGGCGCTGCAGCTGCTTGCATTATGCACCACCATACTGCCAGTAAAGGAAAAGCGAAAACGGGATTTGTTCGGGCTTTTAAAAGGGCACATGGAAAGCATAAAATAGAATATAGCTTTGTTAAGGGGTACTAGGAGGGCACCATACTTGCAGGTGGCAGTAAGGAGGCATTATTACTTATGGAGAGTAGTAAGTATGCAAGGTTTGGTCAGTAATTTTTTTAGTTTTTTACTCAGACGTCTGCTACATATCATATAAACCTATATATCATAGAAGTGAACTGTCTCTCACTATCAATCCTGATTTCAGATATCTGTAGTAGCCTCAGCCATCAGTTCCTTTAAGAATTCCTCATAATTATCAGTATGAAAATGAGCCAGTTGCCTGATGTATGGTGGAATTGGCCCACATAGGCGGCATTAGAGTAGGGACCCAACTGATTAAGTTATCTTGACTTGGTAGGTGGGCATGTAATGAGAGAATTGCAGTAATGCATTTTATTTTAATGTTTCAGAGTTGAAGTTTGTTTGAATGTTGTGACCTTAGCGTCTACTCGTATGCTACTGTATTTTGTATTTGAGAATGTAGCATTTTTACAGCCACTAACAGTTATGTTCACCATTGTGCATTGTTCCGTTGCAATGGAAGAAAAGGCTGATTGGGGTCTTCTTGGCTCAGGGAGGATGAAAAAAAATGCACTGTATGTCTCTAGATCAGGTGCTATCCTACAATCCACGCTTGTTGGACACAGTAAAATGAACTGTTACTAAACATAGCCTAAAGTTGTTGGAAACCATTTATGAGTCAATGGGAATTATACATACTTCATCGAAAGGACTACTATTATCTATCTATCTATCTATTATATATCTCTATATCTATCTATATAATTTACACCAAGCTTGGAATATTTTATAGAATAGTTTAATATTGTTTTCTACCATTTAACAAGTAGGCAATAATAAGACCAAACATGGGAAATATTTTGTAATATATTACATATTAAATTTTATTACAAATTTCAATATTTTTCCACAAATTCTGGCAAATTTTAGTTTATTACAAATTTACAATTTCACAAATTTATATAATATTAATAAATTATTTCCATGTTTGGTGTGTTATGTACCTACTTGGGTATACAGAATGTTTTCTGTAAATGTAAAACATATTAAGTTTAGACAAAAAGTAGACAATTTTTTTTAATTATGAATCAATTATTTGACTGCCTTCCATTCTGCAATGATTTTTTTCAATTAAAATTGTTTGGTTTTTTATTCTCATTCTTGCAAGAACCTTTTTTGTTTACTTGTTGTCCAAATCCCATTCACATTGTTAGGCTCTGCGAAGCTACATGTGAACTGAGGAGAACTAATCCAATAGAGTGTTGTGATGGGAGCTTTCAGTCTTTTCCATAAGCCTTTGCTTGTACAAACAGTCAGCGGAGGTCTGAATGGCAAGTACTTCTCCACTGACCAAATTATTGGTTCCCTCTCAAGGAGAGATTTTATCCCTTCTGTTGTCAGTCTTACTGGGGCTTGTTTTTCTTTGGATGAGTAGTATGTATCAGTTATAACGGTATTTACTTGTATATGCTCCATTCTTCTTACGGCTTTATGACATACACCTCTAGCAAAGCTTAATATTACAGTCAATGCATTATTCATACTGTGACACAGAATATTGGGGTACATTTATTATGGCTAATTGCACGAGAATTTTAGCAAAATTTGTGGCAAAATACTGACTTGCGAGCTTTACACCACAATTTATTTGTGTTTTAGACAGTTTTTAAAACACCTATGGAACTCATCAACAATTGTGGGAGTGGCCGCTAAAAAGGGGATGTTTTTGCAATTGTAACACCATGTGGCCGAATTTGTCTCAATTATGTTAGCTGGTAGGACTAGCCCCACTGTCTTTTCTTGCTGGGAGCTATCATCTGATGTATGATTGTGCTTTGTTTTTTTACATTGCATTCTGTTGTTCTGACGTTTTGACATAAGTTAAAAGAGTTAAGTAACCCTGTGATATAGAGAAGAGTCAAGTTATACTTAAAACAGGTAGTTCGGTAATTAGCAGCAGTTACAGGGCTACACATCTACAGCTAGTTTGGAGAGATTGCAACTGGCTGTCCCATTTCAGATAAGCTGACAGGGAGGAGCGGTAACCATCGTTAAGAGTCAGTTATAGAAAAACAGCCAGTCTGTTAGGCTGGCTCTTTCTGTCTGTCTGTGGGGGAGGTGAGTCTGAGTGTGAGAGGAGAGGAATCAACAAAGCTGCAAGGAGAAAACCCGTTACTCTCTTCAGGAACTTTCTGCTAAAAAAAAGTACGCTGTGGGTATGTATGCTGGGGACTGAACCCTGGGAAATCCGAGGCAGTTATCTGCCTGTCTCTTTAAACCTGCCTGTATACCTTCCGTGAGGAAAAAAAAGTATTTGTCAGCACAATTGTGCAAGATTCTCCCACTTAACAAGATGAGAGAGACCTGTAATATACATCATAGGTCGACCTACAAGCTATGAGAGACAAAATGTGAAAACAATATCAGAAATACATTGTCTGACTGGAAAGAATTTATTTGCAAATTTATGGTGGAAAATAAAGTATTGGTCACCTAAAACACGCAAGATTTCGGCCTCTTCACTGACTGTAAACTCTTTTTTAAAAGGCTCCTCTGTCCTCCACTCATACAGTAGTAATAGCACTGTTTGAAATTATTATCAGTTATAAAAGAATGTTACAACTTCAAACAGTCACACTCCAAACTCCACTATGTACGACAAAAGAAGCGTCGAGAAGGACACCAGAAACAAAATTTTTTGTCCTGCACCAGGTGGAAGACTGATCTGCAATAAGGAAGCAGCTTGATGTGAAAGAAATCAGCTGGTTTGTGCATTATTTGACAATGGAAGGCATACAAAGGCCACTGATAATCTCCCTCGATCTGGCTAATGCAAGATCTCAAAACAAATGGGACACGCTTCCAAGCTCACTGGATTAAAGGCGTACAGACGAAACGGTCGGTTCTATTATGGTTTATGCATTGCTACGTAGAAGATTTATACTGGCCTAAAGTAGGTTGTGTATCGGCATAAGTACTGGTTATTTTTGAAAAGTCTGTTTTTTTGCTGTATGTGACAATTTGTCATTGTTTTTTTTTAATAGAAGGAGTCTATTTTAAAGAAACCAATTTTTATGTCCTTTTGGATGTACTTGTGTGGGAACACACGTCTCAAAATGTGATACTATAGATGCTGGAAATAACTTTTTCTACATGCAAGAATCTATAGACCCGTGAGGTCAAATGATCACAAAGAATGGGTGAGAAAAAATCCCAGAACACATGGGGGGACCTAGTGAATGTCTGCATAGAGAGATTGGACCACGCAACAAAGGTACACTCAGCACACACTACACCGCCTGGGACTCGATCTGCGTTGCCAGGACATGTCGCCCTGCTTAAACCAGTACCTGTCGGACCCATCTGAGTTTACTAGAGAGCCATTTGGATGATCCAGAAAAGTATTGGGCGTATGTCATATGCGTCAGATAAATACCAAGTATAACTGTTTTGTAAGAAATCACTTCGTCATGTTTGGAGGAGAGAGATTGACTAGTTGTATCTCCAAAGAAAAAAACACCATACTACTGTGAAGCATGGAAGAGGCAAACATCATGCTTTTGGGGCTGGTTCTCTGCATAGGGAACAGCGGACTGATCCGTCGTACATGAAAGAATGGAATGGGGAATGTATTGTGAGATTTTGAGTGCAAATCACTTCCATCAGCAAGGGCATTGAAGATGAAACATGGCTGGATCTTCAGGCATGACATTAATCCAAGACACCGCCGGGCAGAAGGTGTATCAGGTCTGGAGTGGCTAGACGTCTCCAGTTCTCAACCCATAGAAAACTTTGGAGGGAGTTGGAAAGTCATGTTGACCATCGACAGCCTTAAAACATCACTGCCTCTAGAGGATATCTGCATGGAGGAATGGGCAACATACCAGCAACAGTGTGTGCCACCCTTGTGAAGAACTTTACAGAAAATGTTCTACCTCGTTGTCATTGCACAACATAGGATATATAACAAAAGTATTGAGGATGGACCAAATACTTTATTTTCTACATATTTTCAAATTAAAAATTCTTTCCAATCAGACAATGTGATTTTGTCTTCATTAGTTGAGGTCTACTTAATAACAGGCCTCTACTCATCTTTTTAACGTGGGAGAAACTTGACACTTGGTAGCTAAACTAAATACTTTTTTCCCCCCATGTACTGGGGGGACGTTAAACATATATACACCTTACTGGGGACATATACTTACTGGGGGTCTCTACTACTATATGGGGAGATATAACTTACTGGGGGGGACCCTATTACTACTCAGGGGGACATATACTTACTAGGGACACTATTACCTATATGGGGGACATATAAATTACTGTGTTGTGAAGTCACTAACAGTCGTTTAAGCCGGTTGTTAATGCCTGTAATTCGATTTGATAAGAGATTTGGCAATGGACTCCGGGGGTGTGGTCTATAGGATATAGGTATTGAGTAGAACAGAGTTAAAATATTTAGTCTGGTCTCAACTCTTCCAATTTTCGGTGATTCAAATATTGAACCCTGCAAAAGATCCGACGGTATCTTTGTGATGTTGTAACATAGCCAAAATCTTTTTTTTTTTCTTATGATTTAAAATAATATATTGATTGTAATAAAAAATATGCTGTTCATTTGGTCTCTTGCATTTAATGTAAGCTTCAATATGTGGGGCTGCACCACCCAGTGTTTGAACTCCAGGATTCAAAAACATGTATCTGAAATTCCATATTGTACTAATAGAAATGTATCTTGCAGTTGGAAAAGATTGTGCGCTTATGCTCAGAGATTAGGTGCGCTTAGCACTCTAAACAGTCGCCTTTCCCTTTTGCTAACAAACCATTCGTCTGTTCCGGTGAATTCGCCGACCATTACTGGATTTTTAACTACTCTCATTTATCATCTTGAGCTCTTTATTTTCTCACTGGGTAAGTTGTGCATGGTTGCATCAACAGTACCCTCCGCACGCGCACGCCCTGAGTTTCGCACTCGATAAAGATAACTCCAAATGGATGACTTGACCAGCACACGAAATAAAAATTATGCTGTATTTATATAAATCCAAACATAGGGCCACATGTATGAATCCCACCGGGTCGGGGCGCACCTTTACGTTAGTTTTCGGCGGAATCTACGCCTTGATTTATGTCGGGGCGGGCGCGGCTCTAAATAGCAGTGAAGTCCGCCGCTCCCTCGCCAGTGTTTTAGGCGCAGTTGCGGTGTCGAGGCGCAGTTCGGGGCTGAGGCGCAGTGCGGCGCTGCGCCTTCATGATTCGGGCGCCGGAGGTAGTGCGGTCATCATGCGCGGGAAAAGTCCGCCGCGCCTGGCCAGTGTGTGAGGCGCAGTGCTGGGACCGAGGAGCAGTGCGGCACTGCGCTATGATTGCGCCAGGATGCTAGGCACTCATAAATGCGGGGACAAAAGTTCCCTGCGCTGGCAGTGTGTGTGGGTGCACAGTGGGGGGGACATGGGCGCAGTGCGGGGATTAGGCGCGTGCGGGGATGCGCCGAAAAAAACAGTTCGATGCGGCGACAGGCTTGGAGCGGGAGGGAAATTTCAGATGTCGTGTGCAGGTGATGAATGAAAAATCGCTTTAATTTCTAAAGGCCGTTCACATTTCAGGAAAGAGCTGATGAAACTAAAAAATAAAAAAATACATAAAAACAAAATCCACTTTTCCAATATCTAATTCAAGAGATTAGGATATTGGAAATTGCCGGGAAATACAGTAATTCAAATTCAGAAAGCTATTCTGATTGGTCGGCAAAAACCGGCCCAAATTCAGAATAGGAGCGACAGTGAACCATTAAAACCTATGGGGAAGTTTAGACCAATCAAAATCCACAGCGGGATAGTTCAAAATACAGTAAAAATGCTGAAAAGAGCTGATTGGTTTAGCTACCGGGGACCTGGCTTGCTCAGCCATTCAGAATAGGAGCGACAGAGACCCTGTCTAGACTATGGAGAATTATTGTACAATCAGAATAGGAGCGACATAGACCCATTCTATTTCTATGGGAAGTTTAGACCAATCAGAATCCACGGCGGGATAATTCAAAATACAGTAAAAAGACAGAAAAGAGCTGATTGGCTGAGCTTAGCGGGTGCTTGTCTATCCCACCCAATCAGAGCGCGAACTACTTCTCCCATTATAGTCTATGGAGAGATGGGCGCCCCTGAAATCTCGGCACTCAGCACCGTGCGGCATGGAGTATTAATAAAAAAATCTTTTTATTAAGTGTCAAAAAATATCAGATAAAGAGCAGAACCCTTCTTTACAAATAAAGCAGTTAAAAACCCAACAACGCGTTTGTCGCCGAAAACGGCGCTACATAGGGAATTGCAATGAAGAATCGCCGGGAAATACAGTTATTCTAATTGTTTAAGCTATTCTCATTGGTCGGCATAAACCAGCCAATCAGAATAGGAGCGACAATGTCCCCATTATATCCTATGGAGAAAAAATTGGGACCAATCATTTTCAAAGGCGGGACAGTTCAAAATACAGTAAAAATGCAGAAACGAGCTGATGGTTTGAAGCGGCGGGGCGTCCAGCTTACCCCAATCAGAGCGCGAGTTAACTTTCTATAGATTTTCTATGGGAAAAAAAATTCTGAGCCGCTCTGTGATTGGTAAGTTAAAAGAGGCGCCGTTATTTGGACCAATGGGAGAGCGAGCGACGCTCCTATTGGGTTTTCTAATGCAATCTGAATAAAACTTTTACATGGCCGAAATCAAATGATAAGACTACAGCCGTTGTCCCGATGTGTATATAAAACGAATGATAATATGGGGGTAACGAAAAAAAAAAATTAAATCAATAAAATCAGGTTTATTTCTTTATTTTCGTTAGCCAAGGATCAATAGTATGGGTGCAACGAAAATAAAGAAATCCAAAGGTTTGCTATAGGGCCCAGGCTTCTCTAGTTACGCCCCTGTACGTGGCATTACATGGGGCAGCCGCTGCTTCATGGCCACCGCTACCACCTACTAACATCGCTGACTGTTTCCTTCCTTGAAATCTCCAGCACTGCCTATGTTTTTCACACAACCACGCCCACATTGTATAAACCACGCCCACGATAACTATGCCCCTCCCATATTCACAATCCTCCCTCCCACTTGCCGCATTTATCTAAACCTTCCTGACGTTCTCCTTTTTGCTTGTGGCAAATATTTCCCTGCAACCAACTACAAAGTAACGGTGGTGGAAATACATGAAAACACTGTAATCCAGTTTGACATTACACCATGATGTGTTATGGGAATCATAGTCTGCCTCCCGTTGCGTCCGTAATCCCGCGAGCTATAAAGGAACTACAAATCCCATGAGCCATCGGACGCGATGAGTGGTCACGTGACGTCGTTTGTCCAATCAGGTAAGAGCTCGGCCGGAAGTCGTGGTGTGTGCGGTGCCATGCTGTAGAAAGTGGTGGGATATTTGGAGTGTCGTAGCCGTGGTGACTCGGGGACATGTCGGAGAAGACGCTGCGGCTGTGAGTACGAGTGTGAGCGGCTCCTCAGCCGCTACAGACGCGTTATATGTGCTAAGATGTTGTTGTATGAGTCAGGGGCCACTGTCACTTGGGTGAAATAGTGTTCATGTTCCCACCTCTGGTTTCCTATGGGGGGCGGGTTTGGCAATGGTTGTTTACAGCTTCTCTGACTTTATAGGCGTGGTATAGATATATAAAGATCTTTGAAATGCAAGGTTGGTATTGACTGGCAGCTCTGTGGGCCTGGTGCGCCCCTTAAAGGGGTTGTCTCACTACATTGATTCATCTCCCCTCAGTCCTGTTTTCTTGGTTTCCTTTTGAATTCAGGGTTGTGTTTACTGGGTTCTACTAGGCTGCAGTTGGAGCCAGGTCTGTAGCTATAGCAACCAGTGCTGGCAGCCTATCGGGAGAGATCGATCAGGTCTGTAGCTATAGCATAGTTGCCAACTTTTGAAAATGAAAAAGCAGGAGATTTCAGACGACGGTGCGCGTAGCGCACCGTGGCAAAAATTTGCATGGACACGCCCATCTTTCCGGTATGCCACACCCCCTTCAAAAAGCCACTCCACCTAACTGCATAACGGCTTTGGAAGAAAGCCCGGTAGATGCCCGTATAGCCAGGGAGTAACCCCCCATAAGCAGGTAGGTGCCCCCCTGTAGCCAGGTAGGTGCCCCCCTTTGTTAGCCAGGTAGGTGCCCCCCTTTGTTAGCCAGGTAGGTGCCCCCCCTATAGCTAATAAAAAAAAAAAATAATAAAATCCACTTACCTCACCAGGCTCCTGCAGCGCGGCCGCTCCAGACAATCTCCTCAGCGTCGCAGGGGGAAGTGAGAGCAGCCGCGCGTCACTCCCCTGCAGCCGCGCGTCACTTCCCCCTGCACCGCTGACCTGTATGTGCGGCGCACACACCGGCGCCGGACATACAGGGGGAGGAGGGAGGAGGGAACGATCCCTCCTGCCTCCTCCCTGCACAGCGAGACTCCGGGCGGGTGAAGCGGGCGCAGCGGCCGCTTCACCCGCCTGTAGGAGCGGCCCGGCGGCGACAGAGTAGCGCACTAGCGCTACTCCGGCGCCGCGGCCAGTTACAGAGCCCCCGCCGCCTGCTGGCGGCGGGAGGAATGCCAACTCCCCCGGGAGGGCGGGAGGGGACCCCAAATAGCGGGACCCCCCCGCCAAAAAACGGGAGAGTTGGCATGTATGAGCTATAGCAACCAGCGCTGGCAGCCTATCGGTAGAGATCGATCAGGTCTGTAGCTATAGCAACCAGCGCTGGCAGCCTATCGGGAGAGATCGATCAGGTCTGTAGCTATAGCAACCAGCGCTGGCAGCCTATCGGGAGAGATCGATCAGGTCTGTAGCTAAAGCAACCAGCGTTGGCAGCCTATCGGGAGAGATCGATCAGGTCTGTAGCTATAGCAACCAGCGCTGGCAGCTTTCCACAACAGCTGACAACTCGACAGTCCATCGGGGATGGTTTTAAAAAAAAAAAAACAACCCGCTTGTTACCCCATAAAAACCACAGCAACAAAATAATCCTGAAGATCCGCAAGACGCTGATGCGTTTTGAACCAGAAGATTCTTCCTCCTATCAGTGAGAACCTATTGGTTCAGAACGCATTAGTGTCTTGTGGATCTCCATTGTTCTTGGTTCTTATGGATCTTCAATGAAGCTGGATACATCTTATGCATGAAGACCGTGCCGGACTTTCATGTTTCTTTTGGATGTATTGGTATCTGCAGAACACCCTTTCCTGAGCACACCCTCATTTTACCCACCTTCACTGACCATGTTGAACGACCTTCTTTCTTTTTTGGGTGGTGAGTGCTTAAAGGGGTTGTCTCACTACATTGATTATCTCACCTCAGTCCTGTTTTCTTGGTTTCACTTTGAATTCAGGGGCATGTTTACTGGCTTCTACTAAGCTGCAGTAGAAGCAGGTCTGTAGCTATAGCAACCAGTGCTGGCAGCCTATCAGGAGAGATCGAACAGGTCTGTAGCTATAGTAACCTGAGGAGCTGATGCAGCCCATACAAGAGGGGATATCTAGGAATAGGTAGGACACTGGTAATAGACACATATTGCAAAGTGACTTGTTTTTGCAAGATCTTTAACATAAAAAGCAGCAACCCTTGTAGTGAGACAACCCCTTTAAATTGAGTTTTCTTGTTTCTCTTAGATGGTTAAGAATAGCACAAAACAATCCAGCTTGTTCCAGCGTCACGTTCACGTGATCCCGACCAATGACGTCACCGTTCAGTCTTCCCGTGACCCCGCAGCCAATCACGGACCTCGACAGTAATATGTGGTATATCCAACAAGAGGTCGCTACAGCCAGGGAATGGCTGCGGGGTCACGTGAAGACCGAACCTTGACGTCTTGGATCACAGGACTGAACATGTCGCTGGAACGAGCAGTTTTACAAGGTGGATATTCCCACTGCCAGGAGATCAACAGAAGACCCAGCGAGACCGTGGCAGATACAGCGCTGGGTCAAAGGGGTTTTTTTAGTATCAGCTCACAGTTTTAGTTCTAAGCAGGGCTGTGGAGTCGGCAAGCCAAAGCCCCGACTCCTCAATTTCCCAAACCTCTGACTCCTGACTCCCTCATACACAGCGCATGTTTAAGTGATAAATTTACTATAGTAAAATGGGTACATCTGGCTTTTTATCACTTTATGATACAATAATCAAGCTATTTAAGTAGAACAGACACTGACAAGCAAAAGGGTAACAATGTTTTGATCTTTTGAATGTGTAGAGAGACCTGGGATCAGATTTTGGTCTAGATATGCTTGAATCTGAACCAGATCCCAGAAGGATTCAGGCAGAGCTGAAAACCAAAAGGTGGATTTCCCAAATACTAACAAAATAATAAAAATTAACATTTTGATTTTTAGGAGCAAAATAGTAACAATGCAGTTACAGGAAAGAATCTGCAGAACTAAGCAGATGCTAAATGCTTGCAAGTCACATTTATGTATAAGATAGGTAAGATGACTGTATATAAAATTGCTCTTTGCATCAAACTAACTGGACCAACTTATTATATATTTTGGGAGTCGGTCCATTTTCTGATGACTCCGAATCCTGCAAAATAGGCACCGACTCCACAGCCCTGGTTCTAAGGCCAGCTAGTACGCTTGGGTGTATATGGAACTCTCTTAACCCCTTAAGCCGAACGCCTGTAAAGTAGTTAATGACCAGAACGTTTTTTTTCATTTTTGCCTCCTTGCGTTTCAACAGTTGTAACTTTTTTTATTTTTTCAATGATGCAGTTGATGAGGCCTCGTTTTATTCGAGACAAGTTGTACTTTATGGGGGAATAGTTTAAGTTCACTTATAAATTTCAGAAATTTTTTTTTTTTTTGTTTTTTACATTTTTTTTAATTTTTTTACACCATTTACATTTCACACTTAAATGGGTTTTGTAAATTAAATAATAAACATTTTCACCATTCATTATTATTAAACATTCTGCCCCGTTTTTGTTTTAACTGCTCCTTTAGTGATCCATTGTTTACAGCTCGTCTCCAGGGGATATGACCAGGGCTGAGAGCTCTTCACTCCTGGTCGCACATGCTCAGACATCACTTCTCCTCTCAGGCAGCTACTGAGTCTTCAAACCCCAGGTGCTGTAATTCTACTCCCGTCCTCTGTGCTCCTTAGCAATTAGTCAAACCGTGCAAATAAATTAAAAAAAGAAACCTCAACCACGTATGCGCATTGGTACAGAGAAAAAAAAATCCACAGGTTTGGTTCCTGCAGGGATTTGAACCGAGGACCCTTGTGCCTGGAGGCAAAAGTTTTACCTCTGTGCTACAATGTAGCTACTTACAGTTCTACACAAAAACAGACGTTTCTTTGACTAGAGAGAGGAAAGGCCTGGTGATGTCATCCTGCTGGGTCACATGATCTGCAATTCAAACAAATCACACACGCCCCCTTCTGAGCACACAGAGCTGGATGCACGAGGTATGAAATGAGATAGTGGCAAAACCCCTTTAATAACTTGTTGCAAAACTGCCAAACATATGTCAAATATATACTATATAAATGTTAGGAGACTTGCATTAACAACATAATAGCTGTTTGCAATACAAAGGATTCTATTAGGAAGCAATAGGATTTGAGCTATCCAAGGGTTAAAATCTAAGCACACGCCCATGACCATGTGATGCAGTGACGTGTGTTTAAGTTTGTTCACTTAGGAAATGTTTGTGTCAGAATTTATATGCCGTGAAAAAGGGTCCTGAGGGTCCGAAACGCGTCGGCGTTTTAACGCTATCTTGTGGAAGAATGAAATGAAATAAAAAGTTCGTGAAGTACCTTTGGTCCGCTGGAATTCCTTGGTGAATTTTCTGATTTTTAATAACTTGTTAGATTAATTCTACAGGTTATTACAGTCGTGTGGATACCAAATATGTGTAGTTTTTTTGTGTGTGTAATATATGCACAATTATTTTTTATTAAATTTTTATTTTATTCATTTTTTTACACTTTCTGTTTTTTTTTTTTTCTTTTAAATCCCCTGAAGGGAGAACTGTTTTACATTTTTTTTTCCACTTAGTAATGTATTAGCATATTCATATATGCTAATACATTATCTGTGTCAGTCTGACACATAGAAAGTAGGTTGCACTCCAACAATTTGAAAAACTTTCTTAAATTTTTATTTTATGCAAAAACTTTAATCATTCCAAAATGCCAAATATTAAAAAAGCCGACTTCATATATGGTGATCCATATCAACACGTATTTTATCAAAGATTCTAGTAACAGGATGTGTCGATCTAAATTAGATCTTTCTCAACAGAATCTCCATTCTTTAAATATCACTCATTTTCATATGGTATATCCTTAACGGACCATCGCATGTGTCCATGATTGAGAAGTCTGACACAGGCAGTGATTAGGACAGCACACAGG
This sequence comes from Phyllomedusa bahiana, assembly GCA_025379985.1. Classification (NCBI taxonomy): domain Eukaryota; kingdom Metazoa; phylum Chordata; class Amphibia; order Anura; family Hylidae; genus Phyllomedusa; species Phyllomedusa bahiana. The sequence goes on from JAODAL010005513.1 coordinate 41,667, forward strand.
CTGCCCTGATCACTGGCTTCATACACAGTCAGCTCTGGGGCCACTCTAGGTCCCCAGGGCTGACTGTGCAGCCGTTCCCCGGGCTCTGTCAGGTCACCGGGCGTTCCGATCACCCGACAGAGCAGGGGAACCCTTTGATTGCGCTGCGGTGACGATCCGCCACAATCAAAGGGTTAAAGCATCGGGTTGCGGAGGTTTCCTCCTCTCCCCGGTGCTTGCAGGAGATGCTCTGGGATCAGGGCTGTGTAGTACAGCCCCGATCTCAGCGCAGCTGCGGCGCCGGGAGCCGCAAACTCCGATGTCTGCAGCGACGCCAAACGACGTCGCTGCAGACAAACGACCCGCACCGGCCGCCATCAGAAGAAGGTGGGCGGTCGTTAAGGGGTTAAAAATGAATGGGGAGACCTGCACAAGCCCAGTCATCTTGGCGTTCTGAGAGGCCGGCTCGTAGCAAGCTAAGGACTGGCCTCAGAACTAAAATCACGAGGTTGAAAAAAACCCAGGATTAAAAGAAACACGGTTATTTCACTTCCAAAAACAGCACCACCTCTGTCCCAGGATGTGCCTGGTATTGCAGCTGACCTCCAGTAAAGTAAATGGGGTTAAGCTGCAATACCAGACATATCCTGTGACAGAAGTGGTGCTGTTTTTGAAAGGAAGTAGCCCTGTTTTTTTATATGCTAGATGACCCCCTTTAAAGGGGTTTTCTCACCACAATGATTGATTGGCTTTTAACATGTAGGGTGTGTTCACACAGTGTTTTCTGGACAGAGCGTACTTCTAAGTCTGGAGAAATAGACATTCACTTTTCTAACCCACTGGATGCTGTTCTGTTTCTCTATTGGACAGTGACTCTCATTGAACTTCACTCTTCCCGGCGCGTAAGCGCCAGGATGGAGTGACATGTCAATTATTTTCCCCGATGCATATTGTACGCCGGTGAAAACGGCAGGTAATCATCTCTGTCAATGAGAGCTGTGAATTGCCGTATTTGTGGGGCGTACTTTGGGTGTAATGCAGCGCCAAATTACACCCTGCAAATACGCAGTGTGAACATACCCATAGGGAAAGGTAAGTGAAGACTATTACTAAATACATTGCTTTGTTAATTTTGCTTTGGTCAGGAGATAGATTGCATCTTCTTAGAGCACACAAGTTTCTCTGCTTACCAACCACCTCTCCCTGCTCCCCCTCTCATTGATCCTTTTCTGCTTTAAAGTCAGTTAGTCCACCATGATGATCACTCCTGCTAAATTTGTTAAAGGGTTTTCATAATTTGATTCATTTCAGTCTTGTTTTCTTGGTTTACTTTGAATTCAGGGTGTGGTTTTATTGTTTTTCCACTAGGCTGCAGTAAAGCCAGGTCTGTAGCAAATAGCAACCAGTGCTTGCCCTTTCGGGAAAAGATCAAAGGTCTGTAGCTATAGCACTGAGGAGCTGATGAAGCCCATACAAGAGGGGATATCTAGGAGTAGGTAGGACACTGTTAATGGACACATATTGCAAAGTGACTTGTTTTTGCAAGATCTTTAATATAAAAAACAATCCTTGTAGTGAGACAACCCCTTTAACTCTAGCAAAGAAGATTTGTTTACCTTACTGAATGACAAGTTTTAAGCCTTAGAGCTCTGTAGCCTTGTGAAATACACTTTACAAACTTCCAGCAGTCATGACATACTAATATAATCAACTAGAAGATCTATATAAAAGTATCCTGTGCTCACCCAGAAAACTTTATCCTCTTAGAGCTTGTCAAAAAAGGAAACGGTCCTCAATTCATGTTCTGATGCAAGGATTGTCTGCCGGACAACATAAAATCCGGAAAGGTTCCAAACATATAATTACTTCCAGCACCAGAAAAAAAAAACAAAAAAAACTTTATTTACATTTAAGATTAATAACGTATGGTCTTCATTCATTGACGCTTTTCGATCAATAGCTCTTAAAAGGGTTGTCTCACTACAAAGATTAGCTTTCATCATGTTGGGAACATTAAGTTAAGTCTTTTTCCATATATATTGCTTTGCTTTTTTTTTTTTTTTTTTTTTCCCGATGAGCTACAAATGATTTTATCACCTTCGGAGGGCTTTCAGGTTTCTCTAGTTAAGCGACCTGTTTGCCTGTTCTCCCTCTGCTGTTTGTCTTATCTGATAGCAGGGAGTGACACATAGGTCACTCATCACACAGGTCTCAGCACAGAACTGCTGGCAGCCTGAGAGCTTGTGTGTCATCTGATCTTTCAGACAAAAGACAATAATTATCACTGTTTACTTTAGCTCTCAAGCTTCCCTGGACCTGACAGCAGGAGATTTATCTAATTAGCAGAAGTCTGAATACATTGAGCTCATATGCTTATTACCCACAGCCTGACCAGGAGTTGACAGAGCCTTGCAGCATTATCTCATTCATGCATCCTATGTAACTTTGAGATGAGACAACCTTTAAACTTAGTGTCCAATTTCTATGGTAAGTTTTTTTTTTTTTTTTTTTTTTTTTTTTTTTTTTTTCGGCTCGAAGAAATGGTTGCTGGAACTTTTGATAGGATAGCAGAGTGATATCGCCAACATGTGTAGAACACTCCAAGCTGACGAGCGACTTAACTTCGTCTTGAAGATTAGAGACTCCTTAAGGACTGCTCTCATAGATGAATACATATTCCGTCGCTTCCGCTCGGCATCCGCCGGGGGGAAAAGTGAATGCACATATTTCGGGCGCGCGCCGTAAACAATGCATGTCTAGGGGCGGGAGCGGCCCCGCCCGCTCCGGCCCGCCCCATCCCGCCCCTATTCCGGCGGATTTGTGCGCTCAATACGGCGCAAATCCGCGGATAAGCTGGAACACGGCCTATTTCCCAAATTTATGAAGTTTTTTTTTTTTTTTTTTTTTTTTCTGTGTGGAAAATGTGTGACGCTTTTAGAGACGAGCTGATTCACACCAACTGTGTAAAACCACCCACAGCCTGACCAGAAAGTCGGAGCTTGAAGCTGTCTGTGGCTCTGAAACGGCATGGAGAGACACTCCCTTTAAGAGACTGGCTGCTGGCACAGTAATGGATTGTAAATACGTAACTTCTAATTTTCCTATAGGTCACAGCAGGGGGGCGCTCCTTTATTGTTGTACTTGCTGGTTCTGACATTTTGCCCTCTCTTTGCAGGTTGGCCTGTGGCGACGTGTATGGAAAGTTCGATGTTCTGTTCAACCGAGTTCGTCAAATCCAGAAGAAGAGCGGAGAGTTTGATGTAAGGAGAAGGAACAGCTCTGCTGAATTTGTACATCATGACATTTGGGCACCTGAGAGTTACAGTACAGCTGCAATCGGACCACAACTTCCATGTTTGCCTATAAGGACCAGGTCATGGACCACTATTGTCCGTGACCTTGTTTACGATAGGGAAATACAGAAGGTTGTAGTAAAATTGTGTATTTCCAGACAGCGAAATTATGCCGTGCACTTTTGTGCCACGCAAACACCGCGCTATGTTCAGAGGTAGATTTCTGCCCCGTATACATTTGTATTTCCTGGAGCATAAGTGTCTGAAAGAAGTGACGGTACATGCGCCAAGAGAAACAGGCAGGGCCGTGGAGTCGGTGCCTATTTTGTCGGAGTCGGCATAAAATGGACCGACTCCCAAAATATATAATCAGTGGGTCTAGTTAGTTCGATGCAAAGAGCAAGAGGAATTGGATCCGGCCAGTGCTACTGCTCCCATATCTTCAGCTTCATCACAGGAGTGTAAGTGATGACATGGAGCAGGCAAAGCGCTGCCCCAGGGGAAAAGATTCTGCACCCATGGCAAACAGATTTCACCTGCTTTCAAAGAAGTAGAAGAGTTCAACCATTCATCAACACTGACTGTGGCTGAGGCAATTTCTTTATATCCTGACATTGTTAGAGATGTTGCCCCTGTGGTCACCGCTTTGCCATCAACCCAAGTTAGTGTAGAGAGGCCGTTCTCTAGCCTGGAAATAATGAGATCAGATGTGAGGTCATGTATGCAGGATCTGAAGGAGGCGATACTATTTCTCAGATACTCCACAAATGTTCCTGCAGTTTTTTTGCATATTTACAATTTTTTTTTGTGTTCTAAAGTTCTAAATATATTTTACACTGACAAGCAAAATGGTAACAATGTTTTGAACTTATGACTTTCAGGCTCCATATCTCACCATCCACTACAGCTTTGTACATGAGGCTACTGTCATTTTTATATACAGTCATCTTACCTATCTTATACATAAATTGGACTTGCAAGTATTTAGCATCTGCTTAGTTCTGCAGATTCTTTCCTGTAACTGCATTGTTACTGTTTTGCTCCTAAAAATCAAAATGTTAATTTTTATTATTTTGTTAGTATTTGGGAAATCCACCTTTTGGTTTTCAATACTGCCTGAATCCTTCTGGGCTCTGAATCTTGACCAAAATCTGATCCCAGGTCTCTTCTACACATTCCCAATGTTGGTGCAGACTGGACTTGGATACAAATACAGCTTTTTCTTCAACTCTACCCACAAGTGTTCAAAAGATCAAAACATTGTTACCCTTTTGCTTGTCAGTGTCTGTTCTACCTAAATAGCTTGATTATTGTATCATAAGGTGATAAACAGCCGGATGTTACCAATTTACTACAGTAAAGTTATCACTTAAAAATGCCCCGTGTATGAGGGAGTCAGGAGTCGAAGGTTTGGGAAATGGAGGCTTTGGCTTGCCGACTGCACAGCCCTGGATACAGGATACATTGGGTATTGTTTTCAGCCGTGTGAATATACCCATAGGTTACGTCCACGCGACAAAATACTCGTGGGAGTCTCGATCCAGAAAACACCTAGTCTGAATATTTGAATAGTATTTTACACTAAAACCTAAGGATTTTTTACCCTGTTTTTGGCGCGGTTTTCGGATTCAGTTTTTCAATGGGTGTTTGCTTCATAGAGCTCTCAGATCCGCTCCAAAAATGCACACAAAGCTTTCTGGTTGGTTTTCAAACACTCCTATAGACTTTAATGGTAACTTTTCCACCGTTTTCAGAATGACATCAAACGGAAGAATGAACTGGTTACAAGTTTTTTTTTTTTTTTAAATCGGAGTCGTGTGGACTACAACCGTTTACATCAGCGTGGTCTGTGTACTAGACGACCGGATTTGCCCAGTAACTGACCTGGTAGCGCCATAGCGCTCTCGTTGACATCTCCTGCATCATTGGCGGCCATCATTTAGGCTCAGAGTGAATTGACTTTCATCACTGAACTGCACTGAGGAGCACTGGTCCCTCGTCCAGCGTAGATGCTCCATGGTCCATGCAAGACGATGATGGCTGTGCCTGTTGGTGCGGTCAGGTCCTCTAGCACGCAGACCACGGTGATGTAAACCGTCTTGAATAATCTGACGTGACACTTGGTGCCTCTCACCTCCCTTAAACATGCCTGGAGTTTTGCGGCATTCATCATCCGGTTCCGCAGGGCATTGCTTACAAAGAAGCGGTCATCAGTGTGTGATGGAGCCAAAGGATGTCCCATCTTTGCCTTTCTGTGACTCTTCCAGTCTCTCTGTATCTCTGATACAACCTGCTGATGACTCGAAGCACAGTGGCCACTTCCGTCTGAGAGCGTTCTGCTTGAAACCTCGCAATGGTGAGGTACTGTTGATGAATTGTAAGGTGTTGTCTTGATCTCATGGTGTCAGAATGTGAACAGCATGATGAGGAGGACTGTTTAAATCCCAATCCAAATTGATCCTCTACATTTATTCGGTGATTCAGAGATCAAACACCTGTGGAGAATTTTGCCATTAAAGGGGTTTTGCCACCATGTAATGTTGACGTGGGATCCTCCAAAATGGGTATTTAATCACTTTTCTAAATATATGTGATTACAAAAAGTGAAAACTCTGAGAGCTACAGCATTTCTCAACCCCCCTTGGTTACCTCAAAGCTTCCCCTAGTCATGACCCAGGAGCTTGTGTGAATCACTTCTTATCTGATGACAGGCAAAATGAATGGTCTTTTAAGGCACCGGGTAGCAATATGTTTTCTTTTGTATACAGAATAACTAGCTGTAGTGTTATTAGATCCTTGCTTTATCTGATGAAGAAGCTTTCAATCTGCTGTTTAGAATAGGTGTTCTCTTTTGTATACAGAATTCACAAGTTATAGTTTGATTATTTGAGTGAACATGTCACAGGATCCGTTATGCAGGCTCTGTGCTGTCTGTGTGCATCTGTCAGCTCGTGATTTGTTTACATAAGCTGCTTAGCAGATAAGGTTTCTCCTGACAGTGACGTCTGAGGCTCTGTGTCTTGCTGTATTGAATCCACTGTTGTACTGTTTATTAGTTCACAAGTTTTGAGACGCTCCCTTTGGATTCCTCACTCCCCCCTACCCTCTCCCTCTCTCCACTGCAGCTTCATGACTCAGCGTGATTTGTTGACATCTTGCTCTCATGCTGAACGGAGGTCAGTACTTGGTCTGGTGGCAAATCCCCTTTAAGCTCCTTGTTAGATATCAGCAAGTTGTTCAAAAAGTACTGAAACACTGAACAGTTTGACATGTGCATCTGAAGGGAAGAGATGGACTCATTTAGTGCATTTAAAAAAATTTCCAAGAAATTTAGTTTATTCTGAGATTTCAACCAAAAGCCAAATATCGCTAACTTTTTGTGAGTATTTTAAAGTTGATAAATATAACATATTTAGACTGTCTAATCTGTGGTTACATCCAAAGCTGTGGAGTCGGCAAGCCAAAGCCCAGACACCTCAATTCCCCAAACCTCCGGCTCCTGACTCCGACTCCTGACTCCCTCATACACGGCGCATGTTTAAGTGATGACTTTACTGTAGTAAATTGGTAACATCCGGCTGTTTATCAATTTATGATACAATAATCAAGCTATTTAGGTAGAACAGACACTTACAAGCAAAAGGATAACAATGTTTTGATCTTTTGAATGTGTAGAAGAGACCTGGGATCAGATATTGGTCAAGATATGCTTGAATCTGATCCAGAGCCCAGAATGATTCAGGCAGAGCTGAAAACCAAAGGTGGATTTCCCAGATACTAACAAAATAATAAAAATTAACATTTTGATTTTTAGGAGCAAAACAGTAACAATGCATTTACATGACAAGATTCTGCAGAACTAAGCAAATGCTTAATACTTGCAAGTCACATTTATGTATAAGATAGGTAAGATGACTGTATATAAAATTGCTCTTTACATCAAACTAACTGGACCAACTTATATATTTTGGGAGTCGGTCCATTTTATGACGACTCCGACTCCTGCAAAATAGGCTCCGACTCCACAGCCCTGGTTACATCTTCTATTAGGTGCCTTATTTTATGCCGCTAATTGCACCAGCGTCACACACTAAGCCATGCTTCTCTTCCGCTAAACCTCACCCATTTGACAAGGCCGCACCTCCTTGTCGGATGAGGCGCAGTAGTGTCTAGAAACTGTATAAAACACATAATGTGCTGTAACTCATGTATGGCAGCATTTTTGGTGCAAATTTCCCCCAAAATTCTGCTGCAGTTGGCATAATAAATGTGCCTCATGTTTAAAAACCATGATCCAAAGAAGCTTCTGTTCTCATCATAGAAAGTGATTTCCAGCAGCTCTATCTCATGTTATATGTTCAGGCGCACTTTATCGCTATTATTTTCGGCTTCATTTTCTATTATGTCGGTGACATTTTGGGACTTCGGAACCAACTTCCAGTTTTCTGTAGAGTTCTGCTTTTAACATACAATGGTCGTCCCAGAAACAATCCTTAGGTTATGTTCACACGGGGTAATTTCGGCGCGCAGTTTGCCGTGTATTTGCGCTCTAATACGGGCGAGATGTGCGCCGAAATGACGGTAATCCATAGTTCTCATAGTGAACTATGGATTACGCCTCCTCTCCACGCTTGTACAATACGATCGTACTGTACACGCGGGGAGATAAGTGACATGTCGAATATGCGCCGCGATTAATGAATGTCAATGGGGGGGCCAGCGGGCTGCCAGCCTCCACCCACCCGCACTGGGGGAGTACGCGCGTATTGGTATACTCCCATATCTACAGATCTGTTACAGTTATTTCCCCTTTTTATTCTCTGCAGTTGTTGTTATGCGTTGGAAGCTTTTTCGGCACAGGCCCAGAAACTGAGGCCCTTTGGCAGGAATACAAGTCTGGAGCAAAGCAAGGTAGGTAGTATTATGTAAAGAGAAGCTGGGCATGGGGAAACCCTTACCTCATGTCCTGTGGGGCTATATGGATGTTGGGGGATGTTCACACGGCTTATTTCGGGGCGTAATTGTGCTGCAGTGCACCCCGAAATAGGCCCTGTAATGACGGTAATCATAGCTCTCACAGAGAGAATACCTCCCGTCTTCCATCTTGCGTATTGAACGGCAGCAGAAAGAAGTGACGTCACTTCTTTCCGGAGTATATGTGGCAGGGATAATGAAAGTCAATAGGGCGCCCCCTCCCCGCCGCACGCTTTAGAACAACACGCTGATCAGCGTGTTCTTCTTAACACACGGCGTCTTGCGTCGCACACGGGTACATGCCGCAAGACGCCATGTGAACATACCCTAAGAATGTTTTGTCCTCCATTACACTCGGTCGGGATACCATGATAAAAAGTATCCTGATGTATACTGCGACGGGCCATAGCGAACCCTAGAATGAATATCCTCTGTTTTGGACCATGCTTGCTCTATATCCTGGCAGTATATACTTTATATGCCGAATTCAGTAGACCATGCTTATGGGTCCAGCACATAAAGTGTATACAGCCAAGAAATCGAGCAAACCTAGTCCAAGAGAGACTACACTTGGGCTATTGGCCCACCTTGGTATACATTGGGATACTTTTTATCACCGATACCTGTGATGGAGGACAGAACATAATGTCGGGGCTGAGGGGGAGCACGAAGCACACACTGGCGCACCTGCTTTACATCACATTTATTATGTGTTTTAGGCCGTGTCTGTGTCTCTGTAAGAGGTGTGTGGAAGTGGATCGTGGCTTAGGGTATGTTCACACGATGTACGGTACGCGCCGCAGTACATAGTGCGAGCTGCTGAAAGACACTAATACGCGCGTACTCCCGCTAGGGTGGGGCTGGCATCAGCGGCCCGCTGGCTCCATTGACATTCATAATTGACATGTCACTTATCTCCCTGCGCGTACACTACGATCGTCTTGTACGAGCAGGGAAAGGAGGCGTAATCCATAGTTTTCTATGAGAACTATAGATTACCGTAATTTCAGCGCGCATCTCGCCCGTACTGGACGAAATGCGCACCGAAATTACCCCATGTGAACATACCCTTAATGTTCAATGCCCTGCACCAAAACATGCGCCAAACTCTTGACGCAACTAAGGATATGTTCACGGCATAATTGCGGAGTGTATTTTGGCACTTCTGTACACCCTGCAATTACGGTAATTCATAGCTCTCATAGTGAACTATGTATTACACCCGTCTTGCGTCTGCCTGTCGGTGGAAAATAGGAGTCTATGGGGCTGGCCCCTCCATACTTTAGAAGTATATGCTGGCCAGCGTGTACTTCTAGAACACTCGGTGTATTGCGACGTGCACAATATGCGCCGCAATACACCATGCAAACATACCCTAATGGCATGAAGTAAACAAATGTAATAGGTGTAGATTAGACGGTCTAAACATGCGCCAGATGGTTCAACACTATAATAAATGTGGTGCACTGTCTAGTCTCTACTGTCCAAGTATTGGGGTATGTTCACACATCATTTTTGGATCCTAAAAACGCAACGTCAACCGGATCCAAAACACATCCAACAGGTGCATGTTTGGATGCATTTTGGCTGCAGCAGGATCGCACCCTATACTTTATAATACGGCTCCTGCTGCGTCTTTCGGACCAATAATTGACATGACAATTATTGGAACAGATCCAAAAGACGCAATGAGACGCACATCAGAGATCACTCGTCTGAACGCCTACGCGTGTTTTACATTGCAAGCAATGTAATTCACATTGCAAATTAGCAGATGGAAATGGGATGTCTTTTTCTAATCCTGGAAAACTCCATTTAAAAAGTTTTTTTTCACTACAATGATTGGCTTTTAAAGGTAAGTGAAGACTATTACCACATACATTGCTGTGTTAATTTTGCTTTGGTCAGGAGATCAAGAAGATCTTATCTCCTCGTAGAGCACACAGGTTTCTCTGGTTACCGACCACCTCTCCCTGCTGTCTTCCCTCTCATTGATCCATGCTGCTCTCAGTCAGTCGTTCATGGCGAGTCACTCCTGGCTGAGTCTTATCTTCAGCACAGAGGCTTTATTTACCTAAGTCAATGAAAAGTTTTAAGCCTTAGAGCTCTGTAGCCTTGTACGTTGTTTTTGAATGAAAGCAGCCATGTTTTTCAAATCCTGGACAACTCCCTAATGTCCAGCTAACCTCATCGGAGGGGACTGTGCTGGATCACTGGATATTTGCCAGAGGAGAGAACTTGTATAAAAATGGCTTTTGATCTGGAGGACTCGCGGTTGCCATGCATTGCCTGATGGCTGGCATGTGGTAGCACGTTCCATCTTCGGGGGTCGCTGCAGCTGCCTTCAGCTCTACCTGCAGATAACAGCTGATTTGCTGAAGGTTTCAGTAGCCAGACCTGTGTGATAAGCTGAATACCTCTTCTGAGGATAGAGCAGGGATGTGTCCACCTCAGTCACAACTATCAAACCAAATAATAATCCAATGCCTGTCTTTCTCTTCAGCTCCTATTCAGACCTATGTCCTTGGGGCGAACAATCAAGAGACGGTCAAATATTTTCCAGATGTTGAGGGCTGCGAGTTAGCTACCAATATAACCTACTTGGGTAAGTGTTTTTCCTATCCTTGACCACATACACTTGGATACTATGAAAAAGCACAAAAAAGCTGATGCACAACCCACACTGTAAGGGTCTGTTCACACAGTTGAGTTGGATGCTGATTTTTTTTCAGCGTCCAGATCAGTGGCAAAACCTCATCTGAAAAAGGCCTCCCTGCGTGTCTAAAAAACCACGTGAAATCCTCGTCTACAAACTGCTGCTGTTTTTGGCTGGGTTTTATTTAATATACGACTATCACATGAAATTAATTTTATATATGGAAGATATACTGGTGTGTGTGTATATGTATACTTTACTGTATAGTTTGTGTACTAGAATATATAGTATTATCTCGTGAGCTTTAGCGGCTCTGGGATCGTGACTCGCATGTTTTCAGACAGAGACGGATTCCAGGTGTAAAAATACAGGGCCTCTGTATTTTATTAGCGGCAAACAAAAATAAAAGTGCAAAGCATGCACCAACATAAACAAAACAAACGCCTGCCCATCTGGGCTCTAACTAACATAGACCAACTTACTGACAGCCTGTAAGGTTTCCCTGCTGGTTTTTCCAGCATGTCTCCACCCAAGACTTAAAGGTAGTCAGGGGTTGTAACCACCTTAGCCCCAGCTTACCTGCTGACTTAAAAACTCCAGGTAAATCCGGAGTGGAACCATGGGGGAGTGAGCACCCACCTGCTCTATGCTCACGCCCAATGAAGGCCGACCCAGGAAATGGTGGAAGCCATGCTAAACATATTACACTGTTTTAAACATATAAGTCTAAACTGTCGACACCTATTGAACTTTGGCCTTTCATTCCCCCAAGGCTCCTTACCTTGGGGGCATGTGTTTGGACATCGAAAGGTGCACGCAAGGACCCTGGCCGGGATGTACACTCCTTTGTACACCCTTCCTGCTGTTGCCACCTTACATATCCCCCCCCCCCTCCTCTGCTCAGACCCGTGGGGCGGAGCACCTTGTGCCCCGAAACTATGCTCTCTAGATGACGCGTCTGTGTTTGCTTGTTGGGACCCAGGGCGGTGTTCCACACAGAACTTTAAAGTCCTGTAGGGCCAGGAACCCACCGGGTTTACCCTTGCGTTCTTCCCTTTGTTTTGGGCAATCCATTTCAATGGGGAGTGATCAGTGATCACCCTAAATTGCCTCCCACTAGATAGTACCTCAGCGACTCTATTGCCCATTTCAGAGCCAGTCATTCCCTCTCTACAATCGAGTAGTTATTTTCTGCCGCCGACAGCTTCCGGCTGAGGTACCCGACGGGGTGCTCTTCTCCATTAACCCTTTGGGACAGGACTGCACCTAAACCCACCTCTGAGGCATCTGTCTGTACTATGAATTCCCTTCTGAAATCAGGGGGGAACCAGTACAGGTCTCTTACAGAGCACCTCCCTTTAGTTTCAGAAAGTCTTGTTCAGCCTCGGGTTCCACTTTACTATGGTGGATTTTGCTCCCTTGGTGGGTCTGTGAGAGGGGATATTGTGCAAGGTGGCAAAAACCCTCCTGTAATACCCTGCAATCCCCGGAAGGCTCTAACCGGTTTCGGGGACAAAAGGTTGAGGCCAATTCTGAAGGGCTTCGAGCTTGTTACCGGGGGTTTGTTTGACCCCTCGGCCGATGTTGTAGCCGAGGAAACCCGGGCTTCCTTTTAGCCCTATAGACATTTCTGTGGATTGGGCCGTTAGCCCAGGGCCCCTATCGCGTCTAGAACCGTTCACCTTCACCAGTGGGAAAATTCCCAAGGCATAGCCTCTGAAAAGTCGCAGGGGGCCCCATAAAAAACCCAAAAGGGGAAAGGGGCCCACGTACGGGGTGTCCCTCTGGGGGGGGAAAATGCCTTTTTTCCCCCCCTTGGCCTGATCTGTGGGGGGGAAACCCTCCAAAAAACCCTTTTGTGAGATCTAAGGTGGTCATTTTCCTCGCTGGTCCCCCCCTCACGATCGCTCGTCGCCCCTTTGGCAGGGGTAGGCATCGAATTTGGAGATTCATTAACTTGCGGAAAACATTACAAAACCCACAAAGCTACCATTGGCTTGGGAAATAATCACATGGGGCTGGACCACCCATTTTGGGACTTCCTATTCCCCCTAGGGCTCTTTTCCTCACCTCTCGATAGGCTTGCCTCGGGCTTCCCGGTACCCTGTAGGGTTCTCCGCACCTTTTTGGCCAGGGGTCGGGACAATGTCTGTTGGATACATCTGTCCGGCCAGGCAGTTCAGGAAAGACCCCCCGGTTCCTCTGTAGGAATCCCCACCCCCCTGTCTCTGGACCCCTGCAAGGACTCCGCGATACGGGCCGGGGGGTAACTCCTTGTTTAGGGCTTCCCTGACTCTCCTTGCAGCACAGGGTTTTCCGGGCCTTCCAGGGGTTTTATGAGGTTAATAGGGGAATTGGTAGGGTTTTCTTTTCCCCGGCTGGAAAAAACCCTTTAGTTCACCCCACTCACCCGTTCCAGATCTAGAGGGCCTTGCCCTTTGGCTAGAACTTGCTTTTCTACAGTTGGGGGCAAGTAGAGCACCCGTCCTGGGCTGAAAAGACCTGACTCTTTCGGTTTTTGTTGTAAAAACGGGGCCCGGGCCTGTACAAGCCCCTTACAATGGGCATAACGCCGCGATCCCGTCCTGCATGTAGCTAATGCTCTACGTTCTGTAAGGGGGTTCTCTGGCTATGTCCAGGAGCCCCCGGGGATGTTCCCCTATAGCAGCCGAATGGAGAGAACCCCGTGGTGCCCTTTGGGACTTCCCCCGGGTGGCAAACATAAAATAGGGCAACAGGTGGTCCCAACCCTACCATCCTTGTCCACCACCTTTTTTTAACATGCCTTTAAGGTTTTTTTAAAGCGCCGACCAGACCATCGGGTTGGGGGTGGTACACGGAGGTGGGACAGTGGGCAATTTTTTGCAGGCGGCATAGCTCTTTGGTTTCATTTGGACTTAAAGGGGGTGCCCTGTTTGGTAAAGGATCTCCTTGGGGACCCCGGGGTACGGGGGGGGTTAATTTGAAAAGCCGGGCCCCCCAAAAAGCAAACTTTTGGAGGGGGCCCCCCCCCCCCCTCCCCCGCCCCCCTTTTACCCCCGGACCATGTACCAAGACATGTTACGTAATGTAGATAATACAAGGGGCAAATCCCTTTTCCCCATATCACCTTTCATATTTGCTACCAAACAAACCCAAATATCCCAAAAACCCAATAACCCTACTAATAGGGAATTGTTTTAAAACCGCCAGAACAGGGGCCCAAAAAAATTACCACCACTTAGTGGACTGAAAAATTTCCCCCTTTTCCTATTACTGATCGTATAAAAAGACCAATAGTACCCCCATATATGCCCATATAGGGGTTTTTTACTGTGTACACGGCTCTGCAGACTTTTTATAACCCCCTACGTGTATAGGCGGGCTTGGGGGGGCGGGTATGGGAGGGCTTGGGGGGTTATACAGGGAGGCTTGGGGGGAAATACAGGCACCCTTTTGGGGCAGGTAAAAAAATTTGTTTATTACCTCGGTCCACGCTCCCCGATGCGCTGCAGCTTCTCTGCAGCCTCTGTGTCGGGCGGCGCGGTGATGTGGGGTTCCCCGCGCGCCCCCACGTGATCACAGAGGGGCCGGCGGGGAAGTAGCAAAAACAAAATTGTCGCTCCACTCTGTACCCCCCTGTAGCGTTGCCTTGAACGGGGGACCGGGGGGCCCCCCCCGGGGCCGGTGCCGCAGGGTAGAAATGCCCCGGGGCCCCCCTCAGTCCGCGCCCCCCGCAGTAAAACTAGTATTTTCCCCTGTCAAAAGGGCCCCAGGAGAAAGCATTCCCGGGGGGTAGGGAAAGCAGTAGCAGCTCCCGGGGGGGCGCGGGCCCCCCTGACCCGCACGGGCCCGGGGAAAATTTGGTTTTTAACCCGGGGAGTGTTAGGCCCCTGCCGGTAGGGGTTGAAAGTAAACAGCTCCCTAGCTTTTCCCTTTTAGAGGGGGGGTGTTTTAGGGGTAAAACGCGTCGGGGGTAGCGGGGGGCCTTTTAACCAGAAACCGAAAAGGTTTTTTGGCTGGGTGCCCTCTAGGATTTAGGGGGGGGACCAACCAATCCATCCCAAATTTCCGCTAAAATGGTCCCTCTATAATGGGAAGAGGAACCAATGGGGTATAGGGGTGGGGGAACCTGCCCACTCCGGGCAGGACGGGCCCAGAACTTTCCCCCTGCTTTGTGTTTCCCGGGGCCCAGTAGAAGTTCCGCTCCACCCGCTCCCTAGTTTTCTGCCCCCCCCAGGGTCCCCCAAAAACAATGGGAAATGTGCCCGTTCCCCAACCCCCCTGCTCCGCACCTCTGTTGGTGGGCCTTTTTTACCCCCTACAAAAAAATTTTCCCGGGCGGGGGAAGTGAGGATAGGGCAAATTCCCCCCCGGGGGGTTTTCCCGGGGGGTTTTGTTTTAATGGCCCTTTTCGTTTTCCAAGCGGGTTTCCCCAGGTTTTGGGTCCCTTCACTTGCTCTGTTTCAAAATTTTTTCCCCCGAGAATGGGCAAGGGAGGAACGTTCTAAATCAAAAGGGGGTTCCCCCGTCAGGTTCCCATAAGGGAAAAGGGCTTTAAGGATTTTTTGGAATTTACTTGTTTTACACATGTTTTTTACCGGGGGGGTCCCTCATTTTTTTTTTGCCGAGGTTTATTTTCCCCTTTTGGTCCCAAAAAAGAAAGGGAATGTCAAGCCAATAACTGCGCTTTTGGGAGGTAAACCCTTTTGGGCACAACGGCCCCCTTTTATGTCGGGTGACCCCACAGGCCGGCTCTATTGCTCAGTAGGGGGTGGGGTAGTCCCTGGTTTTTCCCCTGGATACAAATAGCCCCTTTCCGGGGGTGAGAGTAGTTGGTCCGGGCTCACAAGTCGGGTTTTTGCACGGGGTTTTTCCCAAAGCTCCCCCAGTTTTAGGAGGGCCTGGGGGAATTTTTAGGGGTTTCCGGTTAAGGGGCACTTTTCGTTCGGTACTTTTCCCAGCAGGACCCGAGTGGGAATATTTTACGGGCCCCGGGCAAACCTGGAGGTTACGCCTTTTCCCCCAACCCCCCTTTCCGGGGGTTCCTTTTACCCGGGAAAGTGCCGCCACAAGGGCCCAGGTTTCCCTTGGGGACCGCCGCCAAAATAAGGGGTCCCGGGGCCCCTTTTAAAACAGTGTCGGTTTTTTGGGGTGGGTGGGCCTCTTCCCCCCCCCCCCCCCCACCTTCCGTTACCCGTTTACCCCCTTTGGGACCCGGGCGTCTTTTCCCGCGGGGGGGAGGGTTTCGGTTCCGGGGTATGTAGGGCTTGCAGGAAAATCCTCTGTTGCGCTGTAACCCTTCCCCAACCCCGGAACCCCAGGTTTTTTTTTCCATGCTTTTGGGGTAGGTGTACCCCAGGCCCCTGGGGTCGGATGGGGAAAAGGGGCCCCCCCCAAAACCGGGGCACAGACCATTTGCTCGCCACCTGGGGCGGTGTTTTGGGTCTCCGGCTGGAGCCCTTGTTGGGGAATGTGGAAAGGTTAATTTGTAAACCCGGCGGGCTTGGAGGATCAAACTCCCCGGCTTTTCTCTCTGGGCCGTTTCGGCAGGGTGACCACCAGGGCGGGCCAGGAATTTTTTCCCCCCGGGAGGGTTTGGTTTTTAGTAATTTGGGGGTCTTTGGGACGCAGTTGAAAGTAGGGGCCCTTTTGCAGTTTGCCCGTTAGGAAAGGGGGCCAAAGGGCCAATTTTGCCCCTGGTCCCCCCGAAACTGTCTTTTCTTGCTTTTCCCCCTCAAAGGGGCCCCAGGTAAGCCCCGATGTCGTTTAAACCCTGGGACTTTTTTGGCAGGGAACCCTTTCACCCAACTGGCGGGGGGGTGGACCCCAGCCTTTTTTGGGGCTTTGGCCTTAAACAGCCAGGGGGCTGTAGCTGTTGTGCGGTGGTTTGGGTTTTTTTGTGTTGCTCTTTCACCCTGGCCTTTGGGGGGTCTCAATTTGCAGGCGAAATTTGTTCCGTTGCGCCCGGAAGGTCTCTTAAATTTTGGCCCCCCTCTGCTGGGTGGACCCCCTCAGTGGAGGTTAGGGTTTGGTTGGATTTTTGCTGCTTTACCAACTATCATTTTAGCCGCCCCGGGTTACCCTTTTCGGGAGTGCTTGCACCCAGGGGCATTCGTTTTTTTTCCCTTTTTTTTCCTTTTTTCTGGAAGGTTTTTTTGCCTTTTTTTTTGCCCATTGCATTTTTCCACCCTGTGTGAGCCTTTTTTGCAGTTCTGGGACGTTTATTTTTTGGTTTTGAGACAGAGGCGGATTCCCGGTGTAAAAATTTTTAGGGCCTTTTGTATTTTTATTGGGAGCAAACCCGGGAAAGTCAACGGGGAAAGGCATGCACCCCAAAAAACAAAAAGCCTGCCCGTCTGGGCTCTAATAAAAAGAGGGGGAGCTTACTGTCAGGTTGCAGTTCTCCCTTTTTGGTTTTTCGGGATGTCTCCCCCCAAAGGGTTTTTTAAAGGGTTTGTCAAGGGGGGTTTGGGAACCACCCTTTTTGGTCAGTTTAACGCCCGCCTTATATACTCCCGGGGAAAACCCGGGGGGTGGAACCTTTGGGGAATTTTAAAAATGTTAAACATATGTCAAAAAGTCTAAATGTCGAACCTATTGAAGTTTGGCTTTCATTTCCCCCCCAAAGGGTCCCTTACCTTGGGGGGCTTTTGTCCCGGGAAAAACGAAAAAAAGTTTTGCCGGACCCTGGCCCGGGGGTACACTACATTGTACACCCTTCCCGTGTTGCATATTATAATAAATTATATATTATATATTTATATATTGCCAATGTTCATTAGGTGTCGACAGTTTAGACTGTTGACATATGTTTCACATGTGTAACTCCCCATGGTTCCACTCCGGGATATATATACACACACACAGTGGGGGGAAAAAGTACTTGGCCACCAATTGTGCAAGTTCTCCCACTTAAAAAGATGAGAGGCCTGTAATTGACTTCATAGGTCGACCTCAACTATGAGAGACACAATGAGAAAACAAATCCCGAAAATCACATTGTCCGATTTGGAAAGAATTTATTTGCAAATTATGGTGGAAAATAAGTATTTGGTCAATAATAAAAGTTCCTCTCAATACTTTGTTATATTTCCTTTGTTGGCAATGACAGAGGTCAAATGTTTTCTGTAAGTCTTCACAAGGTTGGCACACACTGTTGCTTGTATGTTGGCCCATTCCTCCATGCAGATCTCCTCTAGGGCAGTGATTTTTGGGGGGCTGTCGCTGGGCAACATGGACTTTCAACTCCCTCCAAAGGTTTTCTATGGGGTTGAGATCTGGAGACTGGCTAGGCCAGGGCCTTGAAATGCCTCTTACGAACTCAACCCAAAAAAAAGTATCAGGGGTAGTAACACTTAAAAGTAACAATAAATCCAGGGCATGCATGGTATATAGAGCAAATATGATCAACAAGACCAAAGATAAATGACATACTGATATTAAAACACTAAAACAGGAATTTTAAGTACTATAAGGCCCCGTTCACACGACGGATTTGGCCGCGGGTTTCGCCGCGGCTTGCGTGGCGTGCCTCGCCGCGGGAGGAGTGTGGCTTGCGTCGAGGGCTTGCCCCTATGCATATTAAGAGCAGGAGGCAAGCCGCGGCGCTAGCCGCATCCCAAGCCACCGCCCGCGCACACCCGCGGCCGCCACGCAGAGCACTCCTGTCAGAAATGACAGGAGAGTTCTTCACACGCGCGGGTCAGTCCGCGGCCTGGCGCGGCCAATCGCGCGTGTGATTAACCGGTTTCCATAGGACACCATGCTAATAATCCAGGCGCGATTTTGCCGCGGAAACCGCGTCGGAACCCGCGGCCATCACCACGGCCAAATCCGTCGTATGAACAGGGCCTAAGGCCCTGTTCACATGACGGGTTTGGCCGCGTCTTTCGCTGCGGTCACTGCATCCAAACCTCGTCCTAACCTCGCGGGTTTGCGCTGCGGGCACTGGGCGTGCTCACGGCACAAGTGGGGCTTGGTTAGGGGCGTGGCTTACGGCGAGGGTTTGCCCCCATGCAAATAAGTAGGCAGGGGGCAAACCGCACCGCCAGCCGCGGCGACGCCCGCGGCAACACCGTGCGGCCGCCACGCTGAGGACTCCCTGTCAGAATTTTTTTTGAGCAGTGTATATAATCTGATTTTACTTTTGTAGTCCGGATCAGAAAAGAGCTACTTGACAGCAACCAATTAGCAGCTATGGAGCCATTATTTTGCTGGTCACTAGTGCGTCGTAGGAGTACACAGTAACTGCTTTTGCTGCCTGTAACTCCTCCTGTAAAGCTTTACCCCAGTTTCAGTGCTTTATGTGTCAGCCTGGTAGCTATTAAAACCAAGCCAAACATCCCATAGCCTGTATTTGACTAAAAGGGACGTCTTCTCTCAACGTGATCTAGCAATAATCATTACCCCCATAGGGATCACTTCACTTTCCATAAACCCTAAATGACCCAACTGCTTTGCGTATCCCGTTCTCTTCCATCCTGCCCTGACTCTTCCTGTGTAAGGGTATGTTCACACGACGTGTTGAGTCCGTATGAACATATGTTTTTAGATATGTTTGGATCAGTCTGTCGGACCCCAAACGGACCCAAACACATATCTAACAATGTGAGTTACATTGCTTTTACTTTAAAAAACGCATCGGCGTTCACACGAGTGATCTCCGATGTCTCATTGCGTCGTTTGGACCCGTCTTTCGGATCCGTTCCAAGAATTGTCATGTCAATTTTAAACTATAGGGTGCGTTCCTGCTGCAGCCAAACATGCAGCTGCATGTTGGATCCGCTTAGGGTTCGACCACTGATGCGTTTTTGGATGCGATTTTCAGATCCGAAAGTCGGATCCAAACAGGGCTGTGGAGTCGGTGGCTATTTTGCAGGAGTCTGAGTCGTCGTAAAATGGACCGACTCAGACTCCCAAAATATATAATGAGTTGGTCCAGTTAGTTCGATGCAGTGCAAAGAGCAAGAGGAATTGGGTGCGGCCAGTGCTACTGCTCCCATATCTTCAGCCTCATCACATGAGGAGTATAATTGATGACATGGAGCAGGTAAAGCGCTGCCCCAGGGGAAAAGATTCTGGTTCCAGGAAACAGATTTCAGCTAAATTTTTCACTTGCTTTCAAAGAAGTAGAAGATTTCAACCATTTATCAAAACGGACTGTGACTGAGGCAATTCCTTTATACCCTGACATTGTTAGAGATGTTGCCCCTGTGGTCACCGCTTTGCCCACAACCTAAGTTAGTGTAGAGAGGCCGTTCTCTAGCCTGGAATAATGAGATCAGATGTGAGGTCATGTAAGCAGGATCTGATGGAGGCAATACTATTTCTCAGAACTATTTATCAGAGACTCCACGAATGTTCCTGCAGTGTTTTGCATATTTACAATTTTTTTGTGTCCTAAAGTCATATCCAATAAATATATTTTACACTGACAAGCAAAATGGTAACAAATTTTTTTGAACTTGTGACTTTCAGGCTCCATATCTCACCCTCCACTACAGCTTTGTACATGAGGTTACTGTAATTTTATATACAGTCATCTTGCCTATCTTATACATAAATTTGACTTGCAAGTATTTAGCATCTGCTTAGTTACTGTTTTGCTCCTAAAAATCAAAGTGTTAATTTTGATTTTGTTAGTATTTGGGAAATCCACCTTTGGCTTTCAGCACTGCCTGAATCCTTCTGGGCTCTGGATCAGATTCAAGCAGGTCTTTGACCAAAATCTGATCCCAGGTCTCTTCCACACACTCCCAATGTTGGTGCAGACTGGACTTGGATACAAATGCAGCTTTTTCTTCAACTCTACCCACAAGTGTTCAAAAGATCAAAACATTGTTACCCATTTGCTTGTCAGTGTCTGTTCTACCTAATTAGCTTGATTATTGTATCATAAGGTGATAAAAGCCTGATGTTACCATTTTACTACAGTAAAGTTATCACTTAAACATGCGCGTTGTATGAGGGAGTCAGGAGTCGGAGGTTTGGGAAGTTGAGGAGTCGGGGCTTCGGCTTGCCGACTCCACAGCCCTGGATCCAAAAACGCTGTGTGAACGGCACCTAACAGTCTCAGTAGTTTCAGACTTATATTCATGAACCAGAAATGGAGTGACTGTTCTATGTTTATTTACAGGCCGTAAAGGAGTATTTACCGGTGCGTCTGGCCTTCAGATCGCCTACCTGAGTGGCATGGAGTCCTCCAGTGAGCCCGCTCCTGCTTACTGCTTTGCTGCAAAAGATGCCATGGCACTGAAAATGTCCCTCACCACCAACTCCAAGTTTCGAGGTGTGGACATCTTACTGACGTCTCCATGGCCCAAAGGTGTCTGGAATTATGGCAACGCTCCGGTGTGTAGCCTTTATTTTATTTTTTTTGTTCACTTTTTATTGGCTAATTCAATACACACAATTTATATTACCATTGCTGTGAACTTTCTGAGGTCAACGGGGCTGTCTCGGTTTAAAAAATAAAATAAAAAAATTCAGGTGTTGCTGACCAGGTAAAAAAAAACAAAAAAACCCCCTCAAACTTCCCTTTTGTCCTCGCCTGTCTTCCAGCACTGACTCTGCGGTTGCATCTCCCTAGCCGCCTACTTACTTCCACCAGTGGCAGTCAGATTGGCTGCGGTGGTCACGTACCATTGCTTGACTTCACCGCTCAGCGCATTCACTTCCAAACAGTGTTGTGAGGCATTGGCAACGTGACCGTTGCAGTGGTGACATTCGGTCTGGTGCAAGTAAACAGAAGACTAGGGAGAGACGCCGCAGAGGTGATGGGCAAGGGGAGTATAGGGTTTTTTTGTTTTTCTGGCAGCAGTACCTGAATTTTTTTTTCTTTTTAATAACCTATACCGACATTTGATGTAAACTTGCGTAATAGACTCCTCTCCAGACGTGGAAGGTGCTGGCTACTAATGACAGCTAACACCCACTGATAACAGCTGGGATCTGAGCCAGTGATCGCAGCTGCAGTGTCAAAATGAGTAGTACTGTGCACTGTTCCTCTCTCCGTTCGGCCCTGTGACAAGATTGCAGAGTGCCAAGTGACTAAAGACTTTCATAGCCGCCATGTTACTGCTTCTATTACTTCCTGATGGAAGTGTCACTTTAAACACTACGCTATAAATTTCTACTCTGTCTGATTCGTATACTTGTCCATAGGAGGCAGTGTTGTAATAAGGTTCAGTGTTCACATCTGGCTGGAATAGTATTTTATGCGTCCTCCGAAAATAGAACTATTTTTAAGTTCTGTCTTGTTTTCAGACTGATATAGACGTGAAAACCTGCGGATCTGCGTTGGTCGCCAGTCTTGCTTCCAGCTTAAAACCTCGGTATCACTTCTCTGCACTCCAAGGAGAAAACTATGAGCGGCTTCCATACAGGTAGGTAAGGATCCTTCCATATTCCTCATTACTGTCTTCAGCTGCGCTTCTCTGTTTTGTTTTTTCGTCCTTGGCGATTGAGATCTAGTCGCTGCTGTTTGTTTTCTCCCTTTCTGGTATTAAGGGACGAGGCGATGACATTTCTCTCTTGTACAGGAACCATGTGGTCTTACAAGAAAATGCCCAGCATGTCAGTCGATTCATAGCGCTGGCAAGTGTTGGCAATCCTGGTAAGAAAAAGGTACAGTAGGCCAAATATTGCTTTTATAGGAACATATCCTAAAGGCTGTGTCCACCTTTTGCCACCGTTATTATTTGTCCTGGGAAGAAACCTTGCAAAATCAATTTGTGTCTTAAGACCTAGGTTTCTCCATAGATCTAGTCTATAGTCACACTCTTGGTAGTCTGAATCTCCATCAATTGCTTTTATCTGTTCCTAATTAAAGGGAATTTGTCATAAAAAAATTAGTCATTAAGTCCCATTGTTATGTTAAACACTTTTTTTGGCTTTTTTTTAATTTTTCAATGTTTTGTAATAATTCTTGAGTCTTGCAGTTTTCACTTTGGCCACTAGGCCTGGTTTGCACTGCTTTAACAGCAGTCAGAGAGATGCTTTACAGCAGCTTCATGCACATAGGAGACTTAAGACTGACTCCGTCCCATTGACTTCTATAGGAGAGTTTTCTAGGCATGCTCTGTGACCTAGGAATAAGTCAGTGTGCAGGGAGGGGGGAGCTGTGACATCTCCTATTGTGACTGGTGGATCCTGTGTTATCCATTCACACTGGTGTCTCCTTTCAGCTTGACCCTCTTTGTGCTGATAATGAGCAGACAACTGAGAATCTTTCTCTACAGAACAGGAAGTGTCAGAATATTATTAGGCTTAGTGGCCAGAGTGAAAACTGCAGGACTTAAGAAGTCTTAAAAAATATTGAAAGTGATATGGAAAATTAAAAAAATCTAACCAAAAATTCTTAATAAATGTGAACATAAAAATGTGAGTTAAACAAGAAGTCATTTTTGATGACACAAGCTGTAGGCTGGGCACTTGCGCACCTGTTCTAAAATATATATATATATATATATATATATATATATATATAATATATAATATATATATATATTAATATTATATTATATTCAGTGCAATACAACCATATGTTTGACACCATGTACATAAATTACACACACACATATATATAATCTATATTATATATATGTGTGTAATTTATATA
The DNA here is from genome assembly GCA_025379985.1 of Phyllomedusa bahiana. NCBI lineage: Eukaryota > Metazoa > Chordata > Amphibia > Anura > Hylidae > Phyllomedusa > Phyllomedusa bahiana. The sequence continues at coordinate 65,170 of JAODAL010005513.1, forward strand.
CATGGGGTATCAATCATATGGTTATATTGCATTGCTATATTGGTGACATCACTACTATTTGATTGGGCAGGTTATCCAGCACCCTCTAAGTTCTCAACACCAATGTTGACATGCCATGATGGCAAATACAATGGCTTAAAGGGATGCTCTAACCTTCAGATTAGATCAACAAGTGCTTATTAGGTTGTTGGGGCATGATAAAAAAAAATAGAAGGAAACTTACTCCATAAACCCTCCTTTTCTATTGCTATGGCCGTCCCGTTGATACTGGCAGATTGGTCATGTGTGGTATATCCAGCATGTGACCTCTGCGTTGGTCACTAGAAGAAAGAATGGAAAAGTCATCTGAGACAGCCACAGCGATAGAACGGGAGGGTTTACGAGGTAAGTTTTCTCCATTCTTTCTATTTCTAATCATGCCCTGATGGACTAATGAGCATTTGTTAGTGTCGGAACACCCCTTTAATAGTAGTTCCCAACAGAATACAGAAAAACCTTTGCGCACTATAGGGGAGACTGCACAAGTGCAAAATACCGGTGAAGCTGCCCCTTTCTCTAAAGGACGGGAGAGGGGGTCCTGGGGTACTGAAGGGCGCTGGCAGCACAGATTGTAAGTTTTTACTATACAGCTAAATATGCAAAAGAGCAGCCTCCGAGACCAGAGATGGGTGCACACCTTTACAGACCTGAATCAAGAGTCTGACTAAGGGTATGTTCACATGGCGTGTTGTGTCCGTGGGAACATAAGTTTTTAGATGCGTGTTTCGACGGACCCAAACACGCATCTAACAATGAGCAGTGTGTTTTACACTGCTTGCAATGTAAAACACGTATCGGCGCTCAGACGAGTGATCACTGATGTGCGTCTCATTGCGTCTTTCGGATCTGTTCCAAGGATCGACATGTCAGTCCTTGGTCCGAAAGATGCAGCAGGAGCTCTATAATAAAAGATGGGGTGCAATCCTGCTGCAGCCAAAACGTATCCAAACACGCAGCTGCGTGTTGGATCCGATCGATGCTGTTTTTGGATGTGATTTTCGGGTCCAACACGGACCCGAAATCATATGCAAAAACGCTGTGTGAACATGCCCTGATACGAAGTAGAAAAATGGAATTGACAGCACATCCAAAAAAATGGTCCTTTATTCACCCAAACAGCAGGTAAAAAAAACCTGATCCTTTATTTATGTGGTGTCGATTCTATTTTTCCACACTATACAACTAGGCAGATTTGAAATCCAGATTTCTGGCTGCTAAAACTTTTTGTTCACAAAGCAAAGTGTCCTAGACAGCTCGGCTCTCGGTAGTTGTGAGCCAGCCGTGCATGAGATTGAGGATGGAGTTACCTGTGGCTTTCTGTTCATCTCTATGTGAGCTCCCGAATATAGCTGAGAGCACACACTCTGCTATATTCGGAACTCCCATAGAAGTGAAAGAGGACGGCTGCAAGCGCCGCCCTCCTCATTCTAATGCACGGTCGGCACACAGCTGGCCGAGAGCAGACCTGTGCAGTACACTTTGCTTCATTGGAATACCTCTATAATCTTCTAGGTTCTGGACCTAAAGACCACATGATGTGCAACGTGCACAGTAATGCTAGAGCTGACTCCCCTCTGTCTTATGTTGCAGTACATCTATGCGTTCAGCATCGTGCCAATCAGTCAGATGGATTCAGCGGAGCTGGTAAAACAGCCGCAAGATGTCACCGAAAACCCTTATAGAAAACAAGGGAAAAGTGATAAGAAGACTTCAGGGACAAAGGCCTTAGAAGAGGTAAAGCTGCTGATATGAGTAAACATATATATCCTCCTCCAGATTCAAATGTGAGCGTGATTATTGCTTAACCCCTTAAAGGGGTTTTGCCAGGATGTGCCTCATCTGCTAAGAAGCAAATGTAAACAAGCCACAGAGCTGAGAGAGAGACACAGCCAGAGCACAGAGCTGCATAAGGGATCGTGTGAAATGCTCACTCAAATAATCAAACTACAACTAGTGGCTTCTGTATACAAAAAACAACATATTTCTACCCGGTGCCTTGAAAGTTTCTGCAGCTCAGTCTCATCAGATAAGAAGCTTTCTCTGCCCAAGCCTGGCCAGCAGCTCTTGTCAGGTGGTATCTAACAGAAGCTTTGAAGTAACTAAGGGCAGGTAAGGCAGCCTGTAGCTCTCTCAGACTGCAATTTTGTTAATCACATATATTTAGAAAAGTGATTAAATACCCATTTTGGAGGATCCCACGTCAACATTACATCGTGGCAAAACCCCTTTAAGCCGAATACCTGAAAAGTAGTTAATGACCAGAACATTTTTTTTTTTTAGTTTTTGCCTCCTTGTGCTTCAACAGTTGTAACTTTTTTATTTTTTCAATGACGCAGTTGTATGAGGCCTCGTTTTATTGGAGACAAGTTGTACTTTCTGGGGGAAAGTTAAGTTCATTTATAAATAATTGCAGAATTTTTGAAAAAAAAATTTTTTTTTTTTTTTTACACATTATTCATATTTCACACTTAATTAAAAAAAAACTTGTTAGATTAATTCTACAGGTTATTACTGCCGTGTGGATACCTAACATGTGCAGGTTTTTTTTTTGTCTGTGTAATGAATGCACAACTTTTTTTTTATTAAATACCTATTTTTATTATTTTTTACACTTATTGTTTTTTACTTTTTTTTAAAATCCCATGAAGGGAGAACTGTAATTTTTTTTTTTTTTTTTTTTTACACTTGGTAATGTATTAGCCCAGGCATCCTCAAACTGCGGCCCTCCAGCTGTTGGGAAACTACAACTCCCATCATGCATTTATATAATCTATAACAGTGGGCATGATGGGAGTTGTAGTTTTCCAACTGCTGGAGGGCCACAGTTTGAGGATGCCTGTATTAGCCTATTAATATAGGCTAATACATTGTAATCTGTGTCAGTCTGACACAGGCAGTGATCAGGACAGCACACAGTCTGCCCTGATCTCTGGCTTCTTACACAGACAGGCCTGGGGCCACTCTAGGTCCCCAGGGCTGACTGTGCAGCCGTTCCCCAGGCTCTGTCTGCTTACCGGATGTCCCGATCACCCGACAGAGCAGGGAAACCCTTTGATTGCGCTGCAGTGACGAACTGCGGCAATAAAAGGGTTAAAGCACCGGGGAGCGGAGGTTTCCCCCGCTCCTCGGTGCTTGCAGGAGCTGCGCTGGGAATGGGGCTGTGTAGTACAACCCTGTTTCCAGCGCTGCTGCGGCGCCCGGAGCCGCAAACTCCGATGTCTGCAGTGACGCCAACAGAGGGTGGGCAGTCGTTAAGGAGTTAAAGGGATCCTGTCGCCTAGATTATGCTGCCGTAGCGGAGGACGTAAACTAGGGACAGACGTGCGGTTTCCAATGTGGTGCCCCTTTATTCTCTCGAACAGTAGTTTCAGAGCACTTACTAAATTCTGGCAGCCTGCTATACCAGAGAGGAGTCCAGCTAACGCATGAGCTGGTGTCCCACCCGATACAGGCTCCTCCTTTTTATTGTGAATAGGTAGAAACCTGGCAGTAAGTGGTGGGTGGGTGGTCTAGGCTAGCGACAGGTGGTCGGGCTTAAACCTCATGAATAAAATGGATTCATCTCTGGTAGAACAGGCTTCAAGCTGCCAGATTCGAGTAGTGAATGCTCTGAAATGACCATATTTTACAGAATTAGGCCCCATTCACATCTCCCTTTTGTTTGTGGTATATGTTGGGATACCAGAAAAATGTATCCCAATACCGTGGTGGGGTCGCGACAGGCCCACAGATTTCAAAAGAGCAAAAGGAGCTCTAATTGGACTACATTTTCCCGAATTAGCGAACGTATCTTATTTCTGCATAGGACACAAGAACGTGGAAGACCACCTACTTGTGTCCTATACAAAAATTGTGTAGGTTCACTAAATAAGGCAAACGTAGTCAATTCATGGAGTCTTGCAATGTGAATGGGATTAATGCCATGTCAGCTTGTTCATCTGCAGACAGCTGTTTTGGGTGTTTATGCCTCATCAGTGCACAGTAGGATACTGGTTGTCTGGGTGAGAGGCTCTAGATGTAGCTCAAAAAGGGGTAACCTTCCTCAATAGGAAGTGGCATAATGTTTAAGTGTGGAGACTTGTAAGCCGTGTTGCATCATTGAGATTTTAAATATGTTCAAAAAGGTGCATGGGGAGGAGGAGAGGGGGTTGGGACTCTGCAGCGACTATAGTGTTTGTCTCCACACACCAATATGATGGCTTTCCCTAATGAGGAACATTCCCTTTTGAGCTACATCTGGAGCCTTTCACCCAGCCAACCAGTGCTGTACTCTGCACTGATAAAGGGCCAACACCTCAAAACACCTGACTGCAGATGAATATATGGTATGGCATTAATCCCATTCACAATGCAAAGCTCGGAAAGTTGGATGCGATTTAAGCAATGCTACATTCAGTCTTGGTCTTTTCCGGGGGGGAGCAGGGGAAAATTTCCCTGGGGGCCCCCTTTCGCATTCGAACGCTACTGTTTTGGAAATTTAAAAGGGGGAACCCTGTGCATAGGTTATGCCCCTTTGCTGAGGGGGGCACCCGCAGTGTCAGACCCGCTGTTTTCCCGCGCTGTTTTCCCTTATTCTATAAGATGCGGAGTTTTAGAGCATTTACCCCCCAAATCTTATTCCCTGAGCAGGTGTTAGCCCCCCCCACCAAAAAGGGTACTCCGCACTGGGCAGTTATTCACATGTTTCCCAAACCTTTTTCAAAAAAAAAAGGTTTAAACAGTTTTTATTTGGGGGGGGGCTAGCCTCAGGGGGCGGGCAAACCGCAAAAGGGCTTTTTTTTGTGGGAATAACTGTCAGTGGGGGGAAAAACCTTTGGTGGGCGGGGCTAACACCTGCCCCATGAAAAAATTTGAGCATTAAATTTCTCCCAAAACCACAGCAAAAATTCAGAATAAGGGGCCCCAGCGCTGGAAACAGCAGGTCTGACACTAGCTTGTGCTGCCCTCAGCAAGGGGGCATAATCTATGTGACAGGTTCTCTTTAAAGGGGTTGTCTCGTTGCAAAGATTAGCTTTCAACGTGTTGGGATTACTAAATGAAGATGTTTTCCAAATATATTGCGTTATTCATTTTTTTTGTTTAAGGACCTACAAGTGATTTTATCACCTTCTGTGCTCTTTCTGGTTCCCCAAGTGACCGACCTGTGTACTTCTACCCCCCTGTTTGTTCTATCTGATAGCAAGGAGTGAGGGCAGCTCACAATTCCAGACAATGAGAGCTTGTGTGTTATCTGATCTTTCAGACAATAGACAGTAATTACTGCTGTTTAAACCCCAGAAGCTTCCCTGGTCTTGACAGCATGAGATTTATCTAATTAGCAGAGGTCTGAATACACTGAGCTCATATGCTAATTACAGACAGCTTGACCAGGAAGTGACAGAGCAAAGCAGTACTATTTCATTCATGCATCCTATGAAACTTTGAGATGAGACAACCCCTTTAATGTCTTACATCTGCTTACATCTGAAGGCCCTCGCCGGTAGTATCCCAGCAGCTTCCCCCTTCTGACCTAATGGGTTTAATGTTGTTCAGACACTTGCCTAATTGCTAATTACAAGTGTAATTTGGATCATTGTTCCAGACGCCGCTAATTACTGTCTCTTGAATCTCTGCAGGAAGAGCCAGCGCAGCAGTTTTTCTTTGACTTGAATAGGCAGCAAGGAAAGAAACGCGATTCGGGCAGGAGGGACGGGCACCAGGCAAAACAGCCAAAGAAACATCGTGAGTCACCGTTTCCTTGTTTTGGGGCTGAGCAGGGGAAAGAAAATGGCTCCGCTCCCAAATTGTAAAATATTTTTAGCTGCAAAAAACTTGAATTCTGTAATTTTTTTTTGACTCAATTTAAATGAATAGGTGGTCACAGGGACAGAGGAGTAAGAACCTGCAGGAATGTGTGTAACTAGTTTTCTGCTAGTAGGGGCTGGACTTGTTTGTTCAAGGAACAAGTAGCATTTTACTAGATGTTTCTCTAGCAGATGCTATTAAAGGCTCTGCCCAGCATGTCACAATTTAAAGGGAATGTGTCATCAAAAATGACTTATTGTTTAACTCACATTTTTATGTTCAACACATTTTTTAAGAATGTTTGGTTATATTTGTTTTTAATTTTCCATTTCACTTTCAATATTTTTTAATAATTTTTAAGTCCTGCAGTTTTCACTTTGGCCACTAAGCCTAATAATAGTCTGACACTTCCTGTTCTGTACAGAAAGATTCTCAGTTGTTTTGCTCATTATCAGCACAAAGAGGTCAAACTGAAAAGACACCAGTGTGAATAGATAACACAGGATCCACCAATCGCAAGAGGAGATAGTCACAGTTCACTCTTTCACCTCCCTGCACAGTGACTTCTTCCCAGGTCACAGAGCATGACTAGAAATCTCTCCTATAGAAGTGAATGGGACTGAGTCGGTTTTAAAGGGAATGTGTCATTAAAAAATGAGTCATTGTTTAAGCCCTGTTTTGTTAAACACATTTTTTAGGAATTTTTGTTTTCTGTTTTTAAATTTTCATATCACTTTCAATATTTTTTAATATTTCTTAAGTCTTGCAGTTTTCTCTTTGGCCACTAGGCCTTGTTTGCACTGTTTTAACAGCAGTCTGAGAGATGCTTTAGGCCACAGTTGTAAACTACAACTCCCATCATGCATTTGTATAATCTCTAACGGTGGGCATCATGGGAGTTGTTGTTTCCCAACAGCTGGAGGGCCGCAGTTTGACACCCCTGCTTTAGGCTATGTTCACACGGCTTATTTTGGGACGGATTTCAGTCCGTAATTCGCGCCATGCTGCGCGAATTACTGCTGAAAGCCGTCCCAGTCATTACGGTAATCCACAGTTCTCAGAGAGCACTATGGATTCCATCTCCTCTCCCCGCTTGCTGTATTTCGCGAGCGGGGAGAAAGGGACATGTCATCTATCACGGCGGGATACGCGCCGTGGATAATAAATGTGTATGGGGCCGCCCCGCCCCCGCTACACAGCATAATTCGGGCGAAATCCGTCCCCGCAATTACGCCGTGGATAAGCCGTGTGAACATAGCCTTACAGTAGCTTCATGCACATAGGAGACTTAAGACTGACTCAGTGAAAGTGATATGAAAATTTAAAACAAAAATTCCTAAAAAATGTGTTTAACAAATCGGGGCTTAAACAATGACTCATTTTTTTGATGACACATTCCCTTTAAAACTGACTCAGTCCCATTCGCTTCTATAGGAGAGTTTTCTAGTCATGCTCTGTGACCTGGAAAAAAGTCACTGTGCAGGGAGGTGAAAGGGTGAACTGTGACTATCTCCTCTTGTGACTGGTGGATCCTGTGTTATCCATTCACACTGGGGTCTCCTTTTCAGTTTGACCCTCTTTGTGCTGATAATGAGCAGACAACTGAGAATCTTTCTCTACAGAACAGGAAGTGTCAGACCATTATTAGGCTTAGTGGCCCAAGTGAAAACTGCAGGACTTAAGAATTATTAAAAAATATTGTAAGTGATATGGAAAAAAAACAAAAATATAACCAAATATTCTTTAAAAAATGTGTTGAACATAAAAATGGGACTTAAACAAATAATAACAGGGTTAAATCTAATGAATATAGTGAAGAGGCTGCAGTTCTGTCATGAGCCTCCTGGCTACTTCAGTCAGACGATTGACGGGGTGCGGCGAGTCAGCCCCCCATAGATCCGATAGTGACGGCCTACACTGAGCTGGATGACCCCTTTATTGGAGTACATCTATAGCTGCAAACTGGTAAACTTCTTCTTTTTCAATCTTCGTCCTAACAGCTCAGCCAACTGGACCCTGCTGGTTTTGTCTTGCCAGTCCTGAAGTGGAGAAGCATCTGGTGGTCAGCATTGGGGAACATGTAAGTATCACAGCTGGCTTGGTGGGTGTATGTGGTGTGTGATAGGCTGTCTGCACACATATCCCTCGTTGCTGTCGGTGGTAAAAGGGACGATTTTTCAGAGTTGCAAAAAAATGATTGCTGGCTTTCAAGTCAAGGGTGGAGGTAGGCGTGTGTTGGCTTTGAAGGTGCGTAAGGGCGGACTGACACCCCACAGGGCAGCAGCTCACCCGGGGTGACCAGGCGTGTGTCTGTCACAACAACTTAGCGAGCCCTAATGTTTATAGGGCCACAGAGCAGACAGATGTCACCATTTCTATGTTGCCTACATTAGATTCCACGTTTTCAAAGTTCTGCTAATAGAAAAAAATCTTTTTAATGCCATGATTGCTACAGTTTTTATATTGGTGAACCCACAAACACAAGGGGCCACATGTATGAAAACTGTCTAGGTCTAAGACTTGTTGTCCATAGCAACCAATCAGAGAGCCCCTTTCATTTCTTCAGAGCACTATATAAAATGAAAGGGGAACGCTGATTGGTTGCTATGGGCAACAAGGAAAGTCTTCGACCCAGACAGTTTTCATACATGTCCTCCAAGGTGTTTATCTGTTCAACTTGGGACTTATGAAGTAGGTGAGCTGGCACACTTTTCTGCTTCATCGGACGGATCGATGTAGGCGTGTCAGGCAAGAAACCTCATAGAACAAACACCCTGCAACCATTGCTGGAAGAACACAAGCTGGTGGTGGCAGTTATACGATCAGGGGAATATTTTTGTGGAATTCTCTTGGCCACTCCTTTCCACCAATATTGGTAGGATTCTATTCTTGCAGATCATTTGCTCCCATATGTGCTGATTGCTTTCCATGGGGTGGATGGGGTCTTCCAACATATCCACTCAAGCTAAAAAATGTTAAAGACATTGGTTATGACAGCACAGTGGTGGGTGTTGGCTCTATGGACCCTCACAGCAGCCCGTGTTGTTTGCCTTCCCCGGATGGTGGTGTTGGCTCTATGGACCCTCCAGAAGCTGTGTCCCCCCCTGGATGGTGGTGTTGGCTCTATGGACCCTACAGCAGCTGTGGGAGCCCCTGGATGGTGGTGTTGGCTCTATGGACCCTCCAGCAGCTGTGGGGCCCGTGGAGGGTGGGGTTGGCTCTATGGACCCTTCCAGCAGCTGTGGGCCTCAGGATGGTGGTGTTGCTCTATGGACCCTACAGCAGCTGTGGGATCCCTGGATGGTGGTGTTGGCTCTATGGACCCTAGCAGCAGCTGGTGGTGAGCCCACTGGATGGGTGGTGTTGGCTCTATGGACCCTCAGCAGCTGTGGGGCCCTGGATTGTAGGTGTTGGCTCTATGGACCCTCCAGCAGCTGTGGGAGCCCCTGGATGGTGGTGTTGGCTCTATGGACCCTCCAGCAGCTGTGGGGCCCCTGGATGGGGGTGTTGGCTCTATGGACCTTCCAGCCGCTGTGGGCTGGAGTTCGTGGCTCTTACTCCCACTGTGATGCAGTCCCCCCTGGGATAACCTACCAGGACCTTATTGAGTCGCTCCCAGCCTGTCTAGCTGCTGTCCATGCTGCACACGGCAGTAACTCTGGATTAGCTGGCAGTCATAATAATGTGACTCGACTGTGTAGGATTCCTTGCATTAAAGTTAATAATGTTTTCTTGAATTAGGGAAAAAAATGTATTTTTTCCCTTCAAAACCCTCCATAGACTGTGTCCAGTATTGCAACTCGCCCCATTAAAGTTAATTAAGTGGAGCTGCTATACTGGAATGAACACCCAGACAAGAGTTGTGCTGTAATTGGAAATTGAATAAAAAAGTTTTTTCCCCATTCTTCAAGCTCCACACTAGGGTGCTCTGTGGCTTGATAGTCAAGATCCCTTTAAAATAAAATGGCTGTAATGTAAAGGAAAATAACTGTAGGAGATATTAGTAAGACTTCTGCTGCTATTGCTCTTCCTGTAGTGATCTCATTGTGTCTGAGGTAACATCGTCCCGGCTTGTGCTGTGTATCCGCAGAAAACTTGCCCATCATTACTTGATGTCACCCTTGTTTGTTGCAACTTTTTTTTTTTTTTTTTTTTTAAATATAAAATTGAAATTGAAAATGCCATTTACACACAAATCAGTGAACCTGCATGAAAAAGAAAAGTGTGAGAATTGTTCAGGGCAGTCAAGTCACCACCTTAAAAGGAATGCCCGCCAATTAACCCCTTAAGCCGAACGCCTGAAAAGTAGTTAATGACCAGAACATTTTTTTTAGTTTTTGCCTCCTTGTGTGTCAACAGTTTTAACTTTTTTATTTTTTTTCAATGACGCAGTTGTATGAGGCCTCTTTTTATTTGCGACGAGTTGTACTTTATTGGGAATAGTTTAAGTTCACTTATAAATAATTGCAGTATTTTATTATTATTTTTTTTTTACACCATTCACATTTCCCACTTAATAACTTGTTAGATCAATCCTACAGGTTATTACGGTCGTGTGAATACCAAATATGTGTAGGTTTTTTGTGCATGTAATTTATGCACAATTATTTTTTATTAAATATTTTTATTTTTTTATATTTTTTTTTGCTCCCATGAGGAACTGAACTTTTTTTTTTTTTTTTTTTGACACTTAGTAATGTATTAGCATATTCATATATGCTAATACATTCTAATCTGTGTCAGTCTGACACAGGCAGTGATTAGGACAGCACAAAGTGCGTCCTAGTCACTGGCTTCATACACAGACAGCTCTGGGGCCACTCTAGGTCCCCAGGGCTGACTGTGCAGCCGTTCCCTGGGCTCTGTCAGGTCACCGGGCGTTCCGATCACCCGACAGAGCAGGGGAACCCTTTGACTGCGCTGCGGTGACAATCCGCCACAATCAAAGGGTTAAAGCACCGGGTTGCGGAGGTTACCTCTGCTACCCGATGCTCGCAGGAGATGCTCTGGGATCAGGGCTGTGTAGTACAGCCCCGATCCCAGTGCAATTGCGGCGCCGGGTGCCACAAACCCCGATGTCTGTCTGCAGTGGCGTCTAAAGACGTCGCTGCAGACGAACGACCCGCACCAGCCGACGTCAAAAGTCGGCAGGCGGTCGTTAAGGGGTTAAAGGCGTGTTCCCACTATAGACCTTGAAATACTGATAGTATATGCAGTCAAAGCCTGATAGATTTGGGACTCGCCTCTATCACTGGAACGAGCCCCTAAAAGTGTCGGCTCTGAACGGAGAGCCAGTCGGAGTTGTACACGACACCGTTCTGTTCTATGGGAGTTCCAAGTACAGCTGAACACAGCGCTCCCTGTGCGCCGAACTCCCATCGAACAGAAGCAACCAGCTCTCCATTCTGAGCCAACGCTTTTAGGGCCCCATTCACGAGATGGATGCGAGTGTCAGAGGTGGGACCAGCACCTATTGGACTCCTATTGATATAAAATCAAAGTCTATGGCTGGAACTTCCCTTTAACTTTTTTTTCATTATTTAAATCCATTTCTCAAAATATTTGATTAGCAATTAAAGCTCTATTTGTAGGATACAGAACTCCAAACCCACTACATTGCCAAAGAATGAAATAAACTTTTGTCTGTATCCACAATTATTGGTTAGTTTAGGAGCTTATTCATACTGCTTATACATTGAATTCAGGTATAAAGCTGTATGCATTAAAGGGGTTTTCTCAGTACAGGCTTTCACAGACTTTAGGGGGAACATGTATGAAAACTGTCTTGGTCTAAGACTTTTTGTTGTCCATACTAACCAATCAGAGCGCCCCTTTCATTCTTTCAGAGCACTAGATGAAATGTAAGGGGAACTCTGGTTGCTATGGGCAACAAAGAAAATCTTAGACCAAGACCGTTTTCATACACATGGCCCTAGGTGTTTCTCCCTCCTCTTCAAATCCAGTAGGTGGGTCTCTCTTCCCAGTAGGTGGGTCTTTCCTCATTGAAGACTGACATTATTCTGTGTGACTAGTGGAAGGGAGAGAATGTCACAGCTCTGCAGACTTCCTGCAGTTGTCAGTTCTCTTGTCTGCAGAGCTGTCACCTCCCTCCACAAGCTCCTTGTAACCAGAACCCCTGCATTGCTGTATGCAGTTATACATACAGCCTGAGATGATGAAACAAATTGAGACGTGCACTCTGCTCTCCCCTCTTTCATCACACAGGAGGTAGAGAGGGAGCAGTATATAAGGCTGTGTTATGTAGGGGGACAGTGAATGTAGCAGCTAGAGACTCAGTAATTGCCCAGATCCTTCACATAGATCACTGGGAGAGGCGCATAGAGAGGAGCTCAGGCAGCCTTTATTACACAGACAGAGACCGCAGCCAGAACAGAAAGCTGTTCACACTGCTCAGAGGGGAGTAAGCACAGAGTGCAGGCAGCCAATCACAACAACCAGGGGGCGTACCCCAACAAGGCTGGATTAAATATCAGGCAACCAATCGCAGCACATGAGGCGTTGCCTGACCGCAGGCTGTTGATTTAGCTCTAGACGCTCACAGATTAGCTCATAGCTGCTATACTAAATGATTTAGGTAATGCAAACCAATTGCAAAAGTGCTTATTTTTACTGTCCCCCATCATTACAGATATATTTGTAGCGAGAAAACACCTTTAAGTTCCTCATCTCCCCCTGGTGGTGAATGCAAGCAGCAAGAATTCTTTCATTTTATCATTCTCTCTTTAGGAGATTTGGACCTTTTTTTGTGTGGGGAAAAATACAGCGCGCCATCCTCTTTACACTGATACTTTTGACATAAAGTTGATGATTCTTGTTTGTTTCCTTTCAGTGCTACGTTGCTCTCGCTAAAGGCGGGCTGATATCGGACCACGTTCTCATTCTGCCCATCGGGCACTACCAGTCCATGGTGGATCTTTCTTCTGAGGTGGTTGAAGAGTGTGAGAAATATAAAGCTTCCTTGAGAAAGTTTTACAAGTCAAAGGGGAAGAGATATGTGATGTTTGAGAGGAATTACAGGAGTCAACACCTTCAGTTACAGGTATTTATTCAGTCTATGTATAGTGAAGGAGCAGACATATTGGTTAAAAGTTCATTTTAGAGGAGGAATTGCCATTATCACTGTCCTAAGGCTTTGTCTACAACAATAAAATGCCATTGAAAATTGACGCTATATTACAATCGCCATAAAACAGTTCTTGGCACGGATTTGCACCAGAAACTGCGGCCCAGTACATAGACCTGTACTAGAATCCGCTGTAATATGACGGGTTGTACAACATGTTCTATAAAATCCAAACAATAGAAAATCCAGAAATCCAACTATAGAAAATCCGGGCTGTGTAGACTAGAGCTTGGATTTTCTATTGCAGTCTATGGGCGCTGGTTACAGTCGGATTTTTGTGGATTCTAAATACTGAATCCGCTTAAAAACCCGACTAGAAACCAGTGCTGTGGAGATTAGGACTTAAAGGGGTTGACTCACTACATTTATTCATCTTACCTCAGTCTTGTTTTCTTGGTTTCACTTTGAATTCAGGGGCGTGTTTACTAGTTCTACTAGGCTGCAGTAGAAGCCAGGTCTGTAGCTATAGCGACCAGTGCTGGCAGCCTATCAGGAGAGATTGAACAGGTCTCTAGCTATAGTGACCTGAGGAGCTGATGCAGCCCATACAAGAGGGGATAGGTAGAATAGGTAGGACACGGTTAATGGACATATGTTGCAAAGTGACTTGTTTTTGCAAGATCTGTAACATAAAAAGCAGCAATCCCTGTAGTGAGACAATCCATGTAAGGGTGAAGAGGCTTGGCCGAACCTAAACTATTCCTTTCTCCTAAATCTGTCTTGAGCCGAGACCTGAAACAGGCTTGTTGCTGTGTATGAAAGGTTATATATTCTTAGCAACCAGATATGATACTTAAGGGGTTTCATCCCTGCTGTTTCCGAGCTGCGTTTCACAGCAGCTCAGGCTCCCATTTCCTGTTCGCTGTGGGCGGCTTAAGTCAGGCTCCATTTCCTGTTCCGCGTGGGGGCCTACAGCTCAGCTCCTTTCCTGTTCAGGCTGGGGCGGCTTACGCCTCAGCTCCATTCCGTTCAGGGTGGGCGGCTTCAGCCTCAGGCTCCCATTTCTTTCAGGTGTGGGGCTTACAGCTCAGGCTCCCATTCGTTCGGCTGTGGGGCTCTACAGCCTCAGGCTCCCATTTCTGTTCAGGCTGTGGGGGCTTACAGCCTAGCCCTTTCCTGTTCGGCCGTGGGCGTCTACGCCTCACTCCCTTTCCTGTCAGGCCGTGCCTTGCAATCAGGCTCCTTTGCTGTGTCATGGGCTCTAATACTCCTTTCCTGCAACCAGATTGATACTAAAGGCTCTTTCTGTCATGCTGTTTCACAGAGCCTCAGGCTCCCATTTCCTGTTCAGGCTGTGGGCGGCTCTACAGCCTCAGGCTCCCATTTCCTGGTCAGGCTGTGGGCGGCTCTACAGCCTCAGGCTCCCATTTCCTGGTCAGGCTGTGGGCGGCTCTACAGCCTCAGGCTCCCATGTGGTGGTCAGGCTGTGGGCGGCGCTACGGCCTCGGGCTTCCATTTCCTGTTCAGGCCGTGGGCGGCTCTACAGCCTCAGGCTCCCATTTCCTGTTCAGGCCGTGGGCGGCTCTACAGCCTCAGGCTCCCATTTCCTGGTCCGGCTGTGGGCGCTTCTACAGCCTCAGGCTCCCATTTCCTGTTCCGGCTGTGGGCGCTTCTACAGCCTCAGGCTCCCATTTCCTGGTCCGGCTGTGGGCGGCTCTACAGCCTCAGGCTCCCATTTCCTGGTCCGGCTGTGGGCGGCTCTACAGCCTCAGGCTACCATGTCCTGGTCCGGCTGTGGGCGGCTCTACAGCCTCAGGCTCCCATTTCCTGGTCCGGCTGTGGGCGGCTCTACAGCAGTGATTAACATTCCAGCTCTACTATTCTTAGCTGAGCCTGTTAGAGGGACATTCATGATGGAGGGGTTGTAACAGCATGGCCTACAGAGCTCTAAAGGGTAACATTTGACAGTAAGAAATCTAAACAAGCTCCTGTGCTGCTGATAAGACACAGCAGAGTGTGATATCACCATCCTGGCCGCTGCAAGAACAGAGAGATTATTGGTAGGGAAGCTTGTGTACACAAGCAGGAGATAACGTCTCTGAAAGGAAGCAAAATCAGAACAGCAGTGTACATAGTAATAGTCTTTATTTATTGTTACCTATATGTTAAAAGCTCATTTTTAAGTTTTTGTATTTCTTAAGCTCTGCTGTCGGTGAGGAGGCTGGGGGCCACCGGGCAGCCGCCCATGGTTCTTCCCCTCTCTCTCTCAGGATTCACATTTTAAGCCAGTGACTTAGCAGTGAGAACCCCTAAAAATAATATTTCATCATTTCAATGGAACAAGAACCCTTCCTGATATTGTGATGTTATTGCAGCGGCTCATCTGTCTACATTGCAGGTTAGTCTGATAACATCACATAGATCATCAGAGCGGCGGGTGTGAGGGCATTTCCAGGGCTATGACCTCTCTGCTGCTGCGTCGCTCTAACAGCTCATTACATATCATTAGTTTAAGTCTGTAAAGTCAGGTTTTCCTGCCTTATGTGATGACTCGACTGCTCTGAGGGATAAAAGCTCCCAGTGATGACTTTCATGGATTAACATGACGCGGATTTACCTCTTCTATTCTAGCAGTGGACACATAACCATTCTTATTCTACTTGTCACCTTGCAGACTGACGCATGTCGCCCATCATCCTGTGGAGCTGTAACCTCCTGCACTACTCCTGAAAAGATATGGGCAACAGTATGTCACCCAGCTTTCCAAGAAATAGATAACAAAACACTTTTAATAGTTTTTGAGAATGCTCCCTATCACCTCCCACTCCTCCTTCCACACACCCATCCACTAGGGGGACTATACCCAGCAAAAAAAAAAAAAAAAATGCATTGACGTAGGTACCAGGTCACACCAGTATGCGGAAAGCCACAATACAATTTAAAGGGGTTGTCTCGCTACAAAGATTAGCTTTCAACATGTAGGGAATAGTAAATGACGACGTTTTCCAAATATATTGCTTTGTTCATTTTTTTTTTTGTTAAGGAGCTACAAGTGGTTTTGTGCTCTCTGGTTCCGAAGTGACAGACCTGTGTACTTCTCCCCCCTGCTGTTTTGTTCTATCTGATAGCAGGGAGTGACGTCATCACACAGGTCACAGCAGCACAGAATTGCTGGCAGCCTGAGAGCTTGTGTGTGATCTGATCTTTCAGACAAAAGACAGTAATTACTCTACTGTTTACATTAGCTCAGCAGCTTCTCCTGTCCTGGTAGAAGGTAATTTATCTAATCTAGACTAATAAACATAATAAGCAGAGAAGTCTGAATACAGGGAGCTCATATGCTAATTACAGACAGCTTGACCAGGAAGTGACAGAGCAAAGCAGCATTATTTCATTCATGCAACCTATGAAACTTTGAGATGAGACAACCCCTTTAAGGGAGACTACAAAAACACTGATAAAACCCCATACCTACTACGTATTGAGGGGGGCAATTTCCAGCATTTAAATTGCATGTAAATAAAGCTTAGGGTGCCAGTTCTACAGGGACGTGTGGTGCACCATGGTGGCTCACAACCAATTTAGGATGCCCATACACTATTCAAGAGGGCTAGTTTGCCCAGCATATTCCAAGTCCCCAACACAAAATACTGACCCCCTCTACTCCCCAATATTACAGGGCAAAACGGCATACTGGAAAAATATCAAGTATGAGGTATTAGCTGGTAGTTTGGCCAAATTATGCAAGCTCACAACCTGTATCGAGAGTCCTCATTTACTAGCAAGTCCCTACACAAGCGTCACTAGCAATTTTCAGAGAAAATTTACAAAGAAAAGGGGCAATATTTACTTAAATATTAGAGGGGTTGTATCTTTTCATTTAATGGTCTTCAGAATAAGGGGACAGTGAAAACAAGCAACTTTGCAATTGGATGTCATTTGTAAAGCTGTCTTGTTTTCACAGTCTCTCTTATCTTCGTTCTCTGTAAACACTGTTCGCCAGTGCCGGTCGGATCCCTCCTCCTTGCATTTCGTTAGCTGAGGGCTCTACTAATTTTCATTCTGTCTGGCCCCGGTCGTATTCAGGGGAGCGAGCATTCCTGCCTCTCTCACTCAGAATAAGGGGCCGGCAACATTTCACTCTGTACAGCTAGCAGCTCCGCAGTGACACTGCAGCTGCTTCTACAATCAGAAAACAGCAGAATTGTGCCTTGGTGCCTAATGCTCCTGTGTGTAAACATAGAAAGGAGATAGATCTGTGCTGCTCTGGATGAGTTCATAGAAGACTGGATTCAACTGTAACAAACCTCCAGCTGTGAGGGAAGAAGAGATCAGTGCTCGGAGTTCGGTTAAGACTGTCTAGACTGAATGCAGGGTGTGCTATGTAAACAAACAGCTCTTACAATATAAGCCTGCATAGGGAGAGGAACGACACAATGACATGTGGACTCAGACAGAGGGGGGGATGTGCCATCCCCTCCCACTGATCTCAAACACACTGATTTGGGAGCGAGCATGAACAGTGAAGGGGGGATGATGTCATCCCCCTTCAGTTAAGAAACACCCAGCTGGGAGGGGAAGAAACGCCCCTGGATTTCAGGAACTGAGAGAATCAAGCTTCAAGAAAACAGCCGAACTGATGAAGCGATACATCCCCTTTAAGTAAAAATAAATGAAGAAAATAATGTCCCTTTTTTTTTTTTTAATATATAAATTGTCTGAATGTCGTTAGTACCGCTAGATGCTAATAGCAACTCGTACGTCATATTTGATATTTTTCCAGTATGTAGTTTTGCCCTGTAATACACAATATTTTGTGTTGGGCACTTGGAATATGCTGGGCAACTAACCCACTTTAATAGTACGGTCGTCCTAAATTGGTTGTGAGCCAGCATGGTGCACCACACGTCCCCGTATAACCGTCACCCTTCATAAGATTTATTTATATGCAATTTAAATGCTGGAAATTGCCCCCCTCAGACGTATGTCGGTTGTATGGGGTATTGTTTATCCTTATTTTTGCAGTCTCCCTTTTGCAGTTGTATTGTGGCTTTCTGCATACTGGTGTGAACTGGTACCGATTTAAGTGCAGTTTTTTTTTGCTGGACACTGCCCCCTTAATAAATGGGTGTGTGAGCAATTGTCCATTATTCGGCTGCACCTGTAAAAGTTTCTCCCAGGTAGCATTGGGGCTGGTCGCCTCTTACTGGGAATGGTTCAATGTATCCCCAGTGTGGGTGACACAAATGCCCTTGTGTTTAAAGAAGCGCTCCAGGTAAAACTGCACTGGGCATAGCACCGTATAGGAGTTGTGGAGTGTCTCTTTAAGAAGAGGAGAGGCAGCGCTTACGTGTCCAGTTCTGACTTTAGATATTTCACTTGAAACCGGACTGTGCTGTTGTGATCAGAGGATGTGGTGAGATTTGGGTTGTGCATTTGCCAACATCAGCTGGAACTTCCTGTGAGAATGTAGCATCGACATCACCCCTCGACTGTATGCCTGCAAATGGCAGAATCTGCCGAAATGCAGCATCGGGCTGGTCGGTGATGGAGAGGAGTCGTGAGCAGCGTGACATGCCCAGCTTTCTTGGAGACTGTTGAAAAAGTTTGGGTATCCATTTCTTGGAAAGCTTGGGGACATCGTGTTGCCCATATATTTTCAGGAATAGTGCAGCAGATAGTAATTGCTTGGATGGTAGGAAACTACATTAGACTACAGGGGCCATGGTGAATCAGAGTAGTCACTTATTCACTACTAGGCCTGTTGCTAGGCAACAGCCTGCACCTGCATGTAGGGCTTTACTATATTTTCCAACACGTTTTTTTCACTTGTTGCAAACTAACCCTTTTGTCTATTGGTGCCTTTCTCCTCCAGGTGGTTCCTCTGCCATTAAGCTGCTGCACCACAGAAGACATTAAAGAGTCCTTTATTGTCCAAGCTCAGGAGCAGAACATAGAGCTGCTGGAAATCCCGCAGCACACAGACATCAAGCAGGTATGTTGGCGGGTGATGTGGTGTCATAAATTAACAGCTAAATGGGGTGAAGGTGGGAAATCTAGACACAGAACTGATGCCCCCCTCCTGACTCCGCTGCAGCTCTGAATCCCCGCAGGATCTGTTCCCCTTCACGTGTGGGGTCCCATTCTGACACACCGGTGAGAAAAGCTCCAATCACTTTCTGTGTTGGGATAAGAACCCAAGAGTGAAGAGAAGCGGATCCTGGGAAACTTCAGAGAGGCTGCGGTGGAGGAGCGGCAGGTAAGTATTGGTTTCTCTCTTATTCCCCCCCTGCCCCTCATGGCCCCATTTAGCTGTTATTTAATTAAACTGGACAAGCCCTTTAAAGAGTTTGTACAGAACTGGCAATATCATGGTGGCCGCCTTCCAAAAAACAACCCACAGGTTGTATGTGTACAGATCAGCTGTATTCATTTTAACCCTTTACCGACAATGGACATATGGTTAGGTCCAGCTGTTGGTAAGGACCAACGTAGTGGACTTAGTAAGGGTATGTTCACTTGGCGTAATTTCGCTGCGCATTTGTGCTCTAATACATGTGAGATGCGCGCCGAAATTTCGGTAATCCATAGCTCTCATAGAGAACTATTGATTACACCTCCTCTCCCCACTTGTACAATACAATCGTATCGTATGCGCGGGGCGATAAGTGACATGTCAATTACTTGCGGCGACTGCGCGCCGTTAGTAATGAATGTCAATGGGGCTAGCGGGCTGCGGGAGTACGCGCGTATTAGCGCAAGCTCCCGAGACACACGATGTACTGCGGTGCTTACTGTACGTGCCGCAATACATCGTGTGAACATACCCCAATACATGGTGTGAACATACCCCATGTCCGCTACATAGGCGGTGGGTGCTGGCTACTAATTACAGCTGGCACCTGCCGCTAAGGCCTCGTTCACACGGCTTATTCTGCCGCGTATTGGCGCCGTACTGCGCGCCGGATGTGCGCTTCAGTACGGCGCCAATTTCCCCGGCAGCAATTACGGTAATCCACTGCTCTCATTGAGAACAGTGGAATTCCGTCGCTTCCTCCCCGCTCGGCGAATCCGCGGCGGGGGGAGAAAGTGACATGCACATTATTTACGGCGCTCCGGCCCCGCCCCTTATTCACGGCGGATTTGTGCGCTCAGTACGGCTCACAAATCCGTCGGGAATAAGCCGTGTGAACACGGCCTAAGAGCAGAGATTGGAGCCGTCTCCCGTCCCTGCTGTTCAACCCATTAGGCGCCGCAGCGATCATAGTAATCAAGACTTCCATAGCTGCCACGTTAACGCTTCTATTGCTTTCTAGGCAGAAAGTAATAGAACCGCTATCTAGGTATACCCTTCTGCATCATTTAAATTATGAAGAAGGTTGTACAAGTGATTGAACCGTCTTAGTGCTCAAGTACCATAGGGGGATTGAATGTTCAAAAAAAGGTTTTAAAAGCATAAAAAAAATACTACAAGTTGACGTCCCCTCCCTTTTTGCCGTTTTACAAATAAAAAAATAGTTACACATAATTTGTATAACCACGTCCTTAAAAGTCCGACCTATTAACATCACTTTCCTGTGTGCCGGAGTGCGCAAATTACGGGCTGAAAACGGTCCATTCATTACAGTAATCCACAGTTCTCATAGAGAAACATGGATTACGTCTCCTCTCCCTGCTCGGCGAATACGACGAGGGGGGGAGATAATTGACGTGTCATTTTCTAGCGACGTATACGCGCTGCTAGCATTGTTTGTCTTTGGGCCGGCGAAGTGCGGCCGGCCCACACGCGATCGCGTCGACCCATTCCCGGTGACTCCTAAAAACCCACGTACACAACGGGGCGTACTGAGGGGCGATTAGAGCCCCATTCTCCCCCAAAGGACCGCCCACCCCCGGGTGGCGAGAAAAGAGTTAAAGAAAGTTGGGCAATTGCTATAGAAATAGAGAAACCCATCAAAACTAAAAGTCTAGTGCTTTTTATAGTTAGTGTGGGAGGAGGGGTGTTATGTCACGTCCCCAAAAAAGTAGAATAAAATGTGATCAAAAAGTTGCATGTGTCCCTAAATGGTACCAATAAAAACTACACTTCGGTCTGCAAAAAAAATGCATCCTCACTCCGGTCCATATGTAGAAGAACAAAAAAGTTATTGGCGCCACAGTGCAAATTTAAGGAATAGAGAATGTTATTTAAAAAAAAAAAAAAAAATTGTATCAACCTGCAGAATACAGAGAACACGTTATTTATACCGAAGAGTGAACAACATCTAAGCAAAACCTCCACAACATGGCACAAGTAGTTTTATTGTGGGTTTTTTTTTTTTTTTTTTTTCCACATTCAAGCCCACTTAAATTTCATTTACTTTTGGAGGTTTCTCAGTACATTTTATAGTACGGTCAATGGCACCATTAAAATGTACATCTTGTCCTGCAAAAAAACAAGCCCTCTTATGTCTATGTAGATGGAAAAGTATAAAAAGTTATAGAGGAAAAAAATCAAAAACCCAAAAATTGTGACCGGCGGTCAGGAAGGGTTTAACCCCTTAAGCCAAACACCTGAAAAGTAGTTAATGACAGAACATTTTTTTTTAGTTTTTTGCCTCCTTGTGTTTAAACAGTTGTAACTTTTTTATTTTTTCAATGACGCAGTTGTGTGAGGCCTCGTTTTATTCGAGACAAGTTGTACTTTATGGGGGAATAGTTTAAGTTCACTTATAAATAATTGCAGAATTTTTTTTTCAATTTTTTTTTCTTACACCATTCACATTTCACACTTAACTTGTTAGATTAATTCTACAGGTTATTACGGTCGTATGGATATCTAATATGTGTAGGGTTTTTTCTGTGTTAGAAGTACGCCCCCGGCCAGCTCCATTCACTTCTATTGTCAGCGGCGCGTAAGCAAGGCAAATCTAGTATTACATGTCAGCCTGTTCAACGGGTGAGTCCTCCAGAGATAGAGCTGTTCCTGAGTGGAGGACCTCTTCTATGACCTCTGTAGGCCCTAACCGGACATAATAAAAGGTTTTGTCATATCCTATAACCCTTCACCCTCTGTGACTTACATTTTTTTGTTTTTTTTTTTTTTGTTTTGTTTTTTTTAAAGATTGTGCAGCCTGGAACCCCATATTTTTACGTTGAATTGGATACCGGAGAAAAACTCTTTCACAGGATTAAGAAAAACTTTCCATTGCAGTTTGGCAGGTAGGATATGACTTGCCTGTGTGACCTAAGAGCCGCTCGTATAATAAGCAGTAGACTATAAACTGCCGACATTTTCGCTCTGTGTGTGAGGAATTCCTATGTTCACAGATTTGTACCTGGTGATATTGTTAATTCTGAGCAATTTTCGCCTTATGTGTAATTCATATGTTTTTTTGTTTAATTCCAGAGAAGTGTTGGCCAGTGAAGCGCTGCTGAACATCCCAACCCGGGCTGACTGGAAGGCTTGTAACCTCAGCAAGGACGAGGAGGAGAGCCAGGCCAAGGCCTTCAGAAGAGACTTTGAACCATTTGACTTCTCATTGCAGGACTGAAATGTGGCGTTTGTTTTATGGGGGTTTTTTTGGTCAATGATTTGATAGTTTATAAGTATGGAGCTGTGTATAACAGAAAACATGTCATGGAAGTGGATGAGCTGGTCCCTACCCCAACACCCTCTTTTATATATTAAACCCCCCTCCCTCATCCTCCTCCTTTATCTTTTGGTTCCATCTACCATTAAAAATGGTTAAATTTTCAGCAATCTAGCACAATATAATTTACTAAGAAATGCAAGCTAAGAGGTGAGCAGCCAAACAATGTTATGGCCAAGTCCTCATGTGGGACGAATACATTTTGTAAAACGTTAAGGGTTTTACATTTGTTTGTTTTTTTTAAAAACTTGCGGGGGAATATTTTTTTTTTCTCCATAATAGTGTTGTAATATAAAACTACCAAAAGTTGGCATTGCCAAATCCATATTGACCCATGCCATAAAACTTATATTAAGGGCCACATGTATGAAAACGGTCTAGGTCTAAAACTCACTTTTTTGCCCATAGTAACCAATCCTAGCGCCCCTCTCATTTCATATAGTGCCCTGGAAAAATGAAAGGGGCGCACTGAGTTTTAGACCTAGACCGTTTTCATACATGTGGTCCTGTATGCTCCAAGATATATGAAAAATATAGACCAGCGTATACTAAAGGATATTTTCTTTATTGGAAAATTCTGTACATGCAGGTAAACAGACGTTTCGGACAGCATTCTGTCAACAAGGACACGTCTGTGTTTACCTGCCTGTTTGACTGCATCACCTGTATGTACTGAATGTTCCAATAAAGAAAACGTTCTTTAGTATACGCTGGTCCATATTTTTCATATATCTTGGAAGCTGTGGGCCTGGGACCTGTGCGACTGCCTATTAAGGACATTTACATGGGACTGCAAGAACTATCCAGCTGAGAAGTGGGCTGAGCCTGTTTAGTCGTATATTTGTTTTTGTATGTGCTTACCTTCTGTGTCCTGTATGGTGAACGGTAAAACAAAATCCATGTGAGATTTGGTTCACACAGGGTTTTGTACACACAATTTGATGCGTTAATGGAGTGTTTTATGCATCAAAATAGGTGTGAAAAAATGTGTCAAATGTTGGCTTCAATAGGGACACATTATTTGACTTCATGTGTGTGTTTGTTTTTTGGTTTTTTTTTTTAACTCTGTAATTTGAAAAACCAAAAAAAATTAGGAGTGCAGGTCCATTTTCTTTTACAATTTTTTCCCCAACGAACTTTTTTGGTTTGGGTTTTAAAATGGGGGGGATCCTTTTTTTATTTTGGGGGTAATCCTCTTTTTAAATTGGGAAAAGACCCTTCCCGCTTTCAGAAAAAAATTGAAAAAGTTGGAGAAATTCCCAGGTTTTTTCAAAGGAAGAATAAGCCATGTGACTCTCTAGCTTAAAAATGATGTGCTCACTACACCACTTCCAACCTCACACACAAAAACACACACCCACCCACAGGGCATGAAGAAGATTAAAAAAAAAAGTTAATGTACTCTTGTTGAGACTAGGTAAGACTATAGCGACCACAATAGGAAAGAATGTCTTTCAGAATGAGGGAAAAGGGAAAAAAAAGTGCCCGTGTCCTCCAAAACAAACATCCCCAATTTGTAAAGGTTTTATAATCTAAACCCGAAAACTTCAAGTTTCCCGAGCACCCGCAACCACAAAAGGGAGTTGAAAGCTTACTGCATACAGAGAACTAGTAACACAGTATGCAGTTAGCTCCTTCTAGTGGGGGGGATGGGGAGGGAGCAATATAATTTTTTTGCTCCCCCGGTTTGATGAATCAAATTGGTCGGGCTTTTTTTGGCGGAAATGATTTGAGTTTTTTTTTTTTTTCAGTTTTTTTGGCAAAAAAATCTTTTCTTGCCCCCTGGGGCCCGGGTATTTGGGGTTTTTTGGGGGCTGTTTGAAACATTTTAAAAGGCGGACACGGAATTTGGGGCCAAACAAGGTTTTAATCCAAAAAAATAAAAAAAGTTCGGAACCGCCCCCAAAACCTTGATATTTAAAAAAGGTGTTTTGGGGGTGCCCTTTTGGCCAAAAGGCAGCAAAAAAAAATCCAACACAAAAAATAGCAGCAGGGGCCGGCCACCTACACAAAAAAAGTTTTTTGGATGTGCTGAATTTCCAAATTTTTTTTTTTGGGTTGCTTGCCCTGGGGGATTGGCCCCCCAAACCCCTTTTGGGTTTTGGGCCCCGCGCCCATCCCACAAAACTGTTTTTAACCGAGAAAAAACGTAAATGGTGGAAAAACCCTTTACTCCATTTAAAAAAAAGAAGGTTTCCAAAACCAAAGTCACCAAGGGAGGTAAATGTCAGAGTAGGGTTCCCATTTTAACTGAGGTCACCTTTGGGCCCCGGTGGATGGGGCCCCTAATTTTGGGTTTAAAAAAAAATTTCACTAAGAAAAACCCTTTAAAATTTTTTTTGTAGAAGAAATTTTTGTTTTGAAGTAGTTCCCATCTGCACGTATTCACGGGGCTCTGATGTTTTTGTTGTTTTTGCAAAAAGCAAATATTGGGACTAAATATGGAACCCTTTTCAACATGGGGCAAAAGACCCCACATTTCAGCCCGGTGCAGCAAATCTTAAAATGTCTCCTAAATTTCAAATCGAAATGTTCAAGGGGGAAAAAAAGTTGAACTCCCCGATTTTAATTATTGTTTCAACCTGTTGACATCGTTGATTGGGGACTCATTGATTTGTTTCTGGGCCCCGAGATCAAATGTTTTTTACTATACAGGTGAATGATTTGTGTTTAAAAAAAAAACAGCTATTGCTGATCTCCCGCACTTCTTTTTACAATTCGGGGTGGGAAAAAAAAAATTTTAAATGTCAAACCAACCAAATTTTTTCTATTTTCTATTTTCTTTTTTTTATATTTTTTTTTTTTATTAAATTCTTTGCATTATCTTTCCCGTTTTTTAAATGAAAACTGCCTCGTCTTTAAACCAAAGGGTCACACGGCGTAATTGTGGCCCCCGGGCCCCCGGGGGTGCGGTATTTTTATTCCTTTCGTTGAAAGTACGAGCTGGCCTTTTAAGTAAATTTCAACACGCTTAAACCCTTCCTATCGCTTTCCCCCCCCCAAGAAAAAATTGGCTTACCATAGCACCAATGATGCTTTTTGATTTTGCTGTATGTTGGGTTTACTTAAAGCCATTTGGCCCGCACAAATTTTCCCTTCCAGGGGTACGCCCCCCAAATAATGCTGCTTTAAAATTTCCTTAAAATGGAAATCCCCCTGAAAGGAACCCCCCCACCATTTTGGGAAGCATTGACAGTGGGGTCCCAAAGAACTGAAAATCCCCACCTTTATTGAATGAAAGGGGAAAAACCCCGTTTTTGCTGAAACTTTATTTCTTTGGAAATCCCCAAGCTTAATTTTTGTTTAAATGTTCAAAAATAAAAAGTGATTGTTGGGGGGGAAAAGGGGGCGGGTGCTCAAAGGATCCCACATGGAAAAGTTTTTCCAAAAAAAATTTAATGATCTGTTTTTGGGCCCAAATGTTAAACAGTTTCAATTTTTTGCTGTTTTTTCCAAAAAAGTTACTAACAAAAGTAAAAAGCCCTTTTAAAAAATTTTTTTTGGGGGGCCCAAAAAAAGCTCAAACCCGAAGTCAAAAGGGAAATTTTAAAAAAACACTACAGTTTTTTCCCCTTTTATGATTTTTTTAAAAGAAAAACCCTATAGTAAAAAACCATTCCCGTGTGATTTTAACCTTAAAGGGGTTGTTACCCCCTAGGATAGGTGGGTTTAAAAGTCCCGATCGTTAGGACCCCGACCAATCACTGAAAGGGGGGTGGGGGGTGGCTCAAGTCCCTATTTCCTTCACACTGTGAGAAAGTCTTTGAGTAGTGTCAAACATGTGGGCACCACTCATAGCTATACTTCACTTTTCCTTGGGGCCGTTTCCAAAAGACTTTGAACCAGAGGGTTTTGGTCAAAACCCTTGGGCACTCCCTTGCCCATTTAAAAACTTTAAACACTGCACCCGGCCAGTGAAGAAGAGTTGAAAAGTGGTGG
Source organism: Phyllomedusa bahiana (assembly GCA_025379985.1). Classification (NCBI taxonomy): domain Eukaryota; kingdom Metazoa; phylum Chordata; class Amphibia; order Anura; family Hylidae; genus Phyllomedusa; species Phyllomedusa bahiana. The sequence goes on from JAODAL010005513.1 coordinate 91,648, forward strand.
GGTCCTAGCAGCGGCACCCCCCTGTGAAACAGAAAGGGCCCCTTTTTTTGTTTTATTTAAAAAAAAAATGGTTTTTTGGGGGCAAAATCTATTTTATGTGTTTTTCCCCCCCCCCCCCCCGCCCCTCCCCCCAAACCCTCTTAAAATTTGGTATATATATTAGTCCCAAAATTAAAAGAAGCCAAAAAAAGGTTAGGGGGGGTGGTGATTTCTAGGGGTAAGACTTTTTGTTGAAAAATTTTTCAAAATCGGAGTCCCCTTTCCCTTTTAAAAAGGCTCTTAAAAAAATTTAAGGGGGCTCTTTTTTGGGTTTTATGGGCAACAAAGAACCGTCTTACACCATTTTTCCACACCAAAACCCCCCCCCTTTTTTACATTTCTTTTACTTAAAGGGGTTTTTCTCACACATGGATTGCTTTTTTTTATTAAAGATCTTGCAAAAAAAAGTCCTTTGCAAATTTTTGTCAATTTTAAAAGTTTCCCACCTATTTGGATCTCCTCTCTTGTATGGGTTGCCCTCACCCCTAAGGGCGCTTTTTGCTACAGACCTGTTTGAAACTATCCGATAGGCTGCCAGCCTGGTTGCTATGTCAGAAATGGCTTTCTACCGGGAGCCCTATGGAAGGGCCAAATAAAAACACCGCCCCTTTGAATTCAAAAATTTAAACCAAGAAAAACAGGAAAATGATATTAAAAATTTAAACAATGTAGTGAGGACAAACCCTTTAAGGAAGTTTTTTGACAAATTTTTTTCCCAAATTTTTTTGTGATGGGGCATTTTGGGGAAATATCCGGAAGGGGAGCCTTTTTGGAAAATTTTCACCTTTTCCCGTTCCGTGAAAATTGTCCTTTAAGGGGTTTTTTTTAATTTTCTAGAAGTGGTTTGGGGTGGGAAAAAAAAATTTTGGGTTTACCCTTTTTTTTACTTTTTTTAAAAATTTGGGCCCCCACATAATTCAGGGGGAAAAGGAAAAATTTTTGGGAAGGGAAAAAAAATGAATTCCAAACGGGTTTTAATTCAAGTGTGGGTGAATTTTACACAGGGTTTTCTGGGGGCGTAAGCAGCGTGTTCTGTGCGCGTTGCTATACAACCCCGGGGGTTTTTTTTTGTAGGGGTTTGGGCCTTTCGTACTTCTAAAACGCCGGGTCGGGGGTCCCATAGACATTTCATTCTTTCTCCCGGCGCGTTGATATCGTCGGGGGGGGAAAAAGCAGGGGAACAAGCTCTCATTGAGAACTATAAAATTACCAATTTGTGGGGGCCCTACTTTGGGGATTAAATGCCAAACGCTCCCCCCCCCCCCCACCCTCTCCCCAAATTCCCGCCCAAAAGACGCCTTTTGAAAATCCCTTAAAAATGGTTCCCATCTTGTACTTCAGGCATTTTTGGGAGGATAAAGCCATCAAAATTTTGATCTGTGCAAATCCCAAACCCCTGTTTTTTTTTCACCTATCCCGGGGAGCAGACCCCCCCAAAAGTCTCCATCAGAAAAAAGGAATTGGTTGCGTTTGCGCCGGACTCTTCATTCTTTTTAAATTTTCCAAGTACAGGGGGAAATGCCGCCCCCCCTTTTTTGGAAAATCCCCTAGCACAAAAACGGGGAAATCAGCAAACCTATTATCTGTTTTTTCCGTTAAAACCCTTTTTTTGGGCCCGTTCCTGAAATAGGTGTGGGGGACCAGCACCTGGAACATATTTTTTTGGTTTTTCCCATCACTATAACCCCCGGTGTAGGATGGGGGTACTCTTTTAAAAAGTTAAATTTTCGTTTATATGGGCAAAAACCCGCATTGTTGGTGGAAAATCCCCCTTCTTTAAAAATGGACAAATTATGTTAAAAGGGGGTTTTCCCCATTTCAAAATTTTATAGGATGCATGAATTAAATTTAAAGCTGGTTTTTTCTGTCACCCCTTTCCCGGTTTAAGCTGTCCCGGGAATTAGCATTTTGAGCTCCGTTTAAATTTAGAAATAGATTAAAGGGGTTTTTTCCACTATCCATCTCATTCCTCCTCATCCCCGTCTGTGTGCTTAGAACGAAGCTGTGGGGTTTGTTTGAATTTCAAATTTAAAGTTACCCAGCCCGGATGACATCCCATGCCTTTTCCCCCCTTTGTCAAAGAAAGGTCCCCGTTTTTTTGTACCCAAAGGGAGTGAGTATTACAATTTTAGTAGAGGTTTAAAAATTTTTGCCCCCCAGACACAAAAAGGGCCTTGGTTCAAATTCCCCGCAGGAAACCAAAAACCCTTTTTTTTTTTTCCCTTTTTCAATTTCCCCTACCCGATTGTTTTTTCTTTTTTTTTTTATTTGCACGGGTTTTACTAATTAATAAGGAGCACAAGGAAAAGGAGTTGGGAAAGACAGCACCCCGGGGTTTGAACACTCGTAGTTTCCCCAGGGAAGGTATGTCTGAGCAGTGCGACCAGGACGAGAAAACTCACAGCCTTGGTGTATCCCCTTGGGGGAAGAGCGTAAACAATGGTCAAAAAAGGAGAGATAAAAAAAAACGGGCCAGAATTTTTAAAAAAAAGATGAATTTGGGGAAAAATTTTTATTTAATTTACAAATTCCCCCAGCAATTTTTCTTTTTGGCAAATCCCCCCTTTTTAATAAATTAAACCCTTTCCCCGGTGGGCCCGGAGAAGCTAATGTGAACAAAAGGTAATTAAATGTCTTTTGTCTGAAAGATTTTGTAACAACAAGCTTCACACTGTGGCCCCTGTGACCCCCTGTGAAAGGGGCACTCCCCCCTATCAGATAGAAACCCAACAGCAGGGGGGGGGAAAAGTACACCGGGGTCACTTCCAAAAAAACCAAAACAGAGCTCCCGAAGGGAAAAAATCACTTGTAAACTCCTTTTTCTCCTTAACAAAAAAAGATGAAAAAAGCAATATATTTGGAAAAATTTCAAATTTTGTGTTCCCTAATTTTGAAAAAATAATCTTTGTAGTGAGGGCAAATCCCTTTTTGTGAACCCCTCGCCCTCCTTTTTTTGGTTTTTGTTTTTTTTTTTTTGGGTTTTTTTTCAGTTTTTTGAAATGAAACTCTTTTGGGAAAAGTTTTTTTATTTTTTTGGGGGGAAATAATGTGAGTCATTGGTACATTTAATTTTGATAGTTGTAGTAGAACGAAATGTTTGTGTCTGTAAATAAATGTGGATTATTTTAATGCACTGCTTTGTGGATTTCTTAAAAAAAAAAAAAAAAAAAAAAGTGGAGTGTTATAGTTACATAGTTTGTAAGGCCGAAAAAAAAAACCCGAAATTCCTTTCAGTTCAAACCCATTGGCTAAGTGTCGATCCCCGAGGAAGGCAAAACCCCCCATTAAAGAAAAGCCAATTTTCCTCCTTTTGGAAAAAAAAAACCCTTCCTAACCCCCAATAGGGTTTTAGAAAAGCGACTCTCTCCAGAACCCCGAAATTGGGGTTTTATGACATTAGAAGGATGAATCTACTCTTGTCTAGAAATTTGGGCCCCTTTTTTTTTGTGGGCCCGTGTAGGTATTGCAAAACAAAGTTAAATTTTTTTAATTTTTTTTAGAACTGCAGTACCGGGCACAGCCCAAAGGAGGTTCATTTTTTGGAAAAAAAAACATTTTTTGTAGGGTTTTTTCTTTGGTAGTCTAAATTATTTTCCCTTTTGTTGTCTACAGCCAAGGGAAAACTGACCATTTTATTTTTCCTCCGGGTTAACCTTATACCCCGAATTTTACGGTTGCTTTTGGCAGCTTTCTTTATTCTGGCAAAAGCAGGGAAATTTTTCCGGTGTTAATTTTTTTCAAAGGTTTTAAAGTCTTATGTGCATAAAAACCCAATCACACATAATTAAAAAATCTGCAGCTTTTTTTTTAAAAATTTTGTTTCATCAGACTTCTGCCCTTTCTGTAAGTGACTGGAAAATTTTGCAAAATTTAAATTTATAAATTCTAATCTTGTTTTAACAAAATTTCCGAAAAAACCCATTTCAAAAAATGGGACCAAATTTCTTACACAAAAAAAAAAAGACAATTTTTTGGGCCATTTTTACAGCTCAAATTGGCGGGCTAGACTGAAAACCCGTTGCTTAGGGAAAAAAATTAGATTATTAAAAAAAATGCACATTAACCCTTAAATCCTTAACGGGGCCGCCATGACTTTTGGCGTCGCTGGTTTCGGGTCGTTTTTTCTTTCAACATGTCCCTTTTGGGGTTGCGGGAGACATCGGATTTGCGGCTCCCCTCCGGACCCCCGCAGCTGCGTGAGATCGGGGGGTGTAAATAACACCCTATACCAGAGCTTCCCCCCTCAAGAATCGGGGGGCGGAGGGGAAACCCCCCGCACCCTTTTGTTTCTTTAAAAACCCCTTTTATTTTCGGGGATCATCACCGCAGCGGCCCAATTTAAAGGGTTTTTTCCCCGCTTTGGGTGTTTGGGGAAAAGCCTGGTGAAACCCCAGGGGAGCCCGGGGAACGGCTGCCACGTCAGCCTTTGGGGGCCTTGAGTTGCCCCCGGGCTGTCTGTGTTTAAAAAAGCCAGTGGGCCAGGAAAAGACTGTGGGGCCCCCCCTGACAAACGCCGGTTTTCTAACTGGGCCAGATTTTAATGTATTGCATATATGAAAAATGTTTTACATTTCGAAGTGTTAAAAAAAAAAAAAATGTAAAAAACAGTTCTCCCCCTTTATGGGGAAATTTGAAAAAAAAAAATAAAAAACAAAAGGGGTTTTTAAAAAAGAAAAGAAAAACAAAAATAAAAGAAAAAATTAAAAATTTTTTTTAAAAAAAATTATGTATATTACACACACAAAAAAAACCCACACATATTAGGTATCCTCACCCACCGTAAAAAACCCGTAGAATTTTAATCTTTGCAAGTTTTTTAAAGGGCCTTTGTTCACAAGGCTTATTTGGGCGCGGATTGGAAAACCGTACTCCCCGGGATTTGCGCTTCAGACGGGCCAATTTCCCTCCCCGTCATTACGGGAATCCCCCCGTTCCCCACAGAGATTCCCTCGCTCCTCCCCGCTCGGGTTTTCCGCCGCGGGGGGGGAGAAAGTGACTGCACCTTATTTTCGGCGGTTTCGCGCCGTAAAAAAATGTATTTTCCTATGGGGCCCGACGGGCAGCTCCCCCGCCCCCGCCCCCCCCCCCTTTTTCAAACCGTAACTGGGGCGAAATCCCTCCCGCAATTTTCGGCTTAAAAAGCCCCGGGGAAACACGCCTTAGTGGAAATGTGAATGCGTAAAAAAAAAAAATTTAAAAAAAAATTCTTTCAATTATTTTATAAGTGAAACTTTTAAAATATTTCCCCCTAAAATACAACTTATTTGAATAAAACGAGGCCCAAAACGCTGCGTTTTTGGAAAAAAAAAAAAAGTTACCCAACCCGTTTAAATGGGAAGGAGGCGAAAAATAAAAAAAAATTTTGGGGGAATTTTTCTTAAATTTTCAGGCCTGGGGCTTAAGGGGTTAATACCTTTTCTGCATGCTGGGTGAAACAGGTTTTTTAAGTTAATGGGGGTTTTTTTTTTTATCTTTTTAATTGTTCCCCTACGTGGGGGGTGTGAGGGTGCTGCCAGGGAATTAGGGTGCACCTGTTAATTTTTTCCCAGGTAGCAAATTTTGGCTAGGCTCCTGTTTGGGGGTTTAGGCTTTTGTCCAGCCTTTGAGCTGTGAAAATGGGCCAAAAAAATTGGGGTTTTTTTTAGTAATTTTAAAGCCCATTTTTCTATTTTTTTTTTTCTGTAAATTGTTTGTGTAGGGACTTTTGCAAAAATGAGGACCCTTGCGGGCGATTTTCGAACCCTTTCGTATTTGGGGGCCCCTTTGGGGACCAACTAAAACCGCATAATTTAAATTTTTTTCGGATGCATTTTTTTTTATTGCCCAAGAAAGCTGGGGGGGCAGAAACGGGGCCTGTTTTTTTGTGGGTTGGGCACCCCAGAAAGTGTGGGGGCCCCCCCTAATCTTTAAAAGTATTTGGGGCACTAATAGGTTTAACCAGCAAATGGTGGGGACCCCACTAAAAATTTTTTTTGGCAAACCCCCCGTATGCCTTTTTTATATGCTTTGGGAGTAACCCGCAACCACCCCCCTCATGCAGGTTTAGGGGATGGGATTTGGGTTTTTTTTTTGGTATTTTTCATTTGTTTCAATCTCCCCAAGCATTATACTGTGGTTTTCTGCAAAGCCCGGTTTGGGGAAAAGGTATCAAGTTTTAAAGTGCAGTTTTTTTTTTTCATCTAATTGTTCCCCCCAGCATGCGGTGTGTGGCGCTGCTCAGCAATTGCTGCACCGGGTTTAAATTTTTCCCAGGTAAACATTTTAGGCCAATTGGGCCGCAAAAGGGTTCATCTTGTCCAGCCCTTTTAGGGTGTGAACATGGCCCAAAAAAATAAACTTAGGGTTTTAATTTAAAAAATTTTTTGTTCTAACTTAGGGCCCCTTTTACATCTTTGGCTCTACATCACAAGTATGCTTGGGGATACTGAAGGGTTTTTTTAATACTACGTTTGGGGACGCCATAGTAGACTATAGGTTAGGTTATGGGGGGTTTTTTAAATTTTTCTTGGGCCCTTTATTTTGGTCCCCAAAAAAAAAAGTTTCGAAAAAATAAAAAATGAAAAAATTTCTATGGCTCTGCTTTTGCCTGAAGGATCCCCGTGACATAAGGGGGCCCAAACCCGGGGCTGTGAACCCCCAAAAGGGGGTTTTCTCACCATGCAGTATCAAAAGAAACTACAGCCAGCCCTTTGCTTCACCCTTTCCCGGTCAGGGCCCTGGACAGGTTATTGGGAGTGACTGTCCCCATCAGCTCTGCTGTTCCTATTATGAAAGGTGCAGGGGGTTTAAATTTTCTGTAGTGCACAAGGCTACAAAGCTCTAAAAAATTACAACATTAAAAGTAGATAAACAAGTTTCGGGGCTGTAGAAAAAGACTCAGCAGGGGGTGACTTGCCAAAGCTTGGGCAAAGCTTTTTGGCAACAGAAACAGGACGGTGGTCGGTAAACCCACAGAAAAATTGGGTAAAACTAGAAGTAAAAGGTAAAAACTTTCCCCTCTCTCCTGGAAAAAAAGTTTAAAAAAAAAAACAATGTTTTTGGTAAATTTTCCTTTTTCTTTTCCCCTAAAAAGGAAAAAGCTAATCAATGTATGAAAAACCCCTTTTAAAATCTGATTTATTTCTGGGTTGTCATTTTTTGTTTTTCTGTGTTTAGAGGGACAAACCCTTGCCCGTATACGGCCCCCCTTTAACTTTTCAACCTTTTTTCCACATTTTTGGGTTTTAAAAATAAAAAATTTTAAAATTTTTAAAATTTTTTTTGAAGAATCAAACAACAAAATGGGGCACAAAAAGTGAAGTGGAGGGGAAATTTAAATTTGGGTTTTTTTAAACTTTTGGTTTAAAATTGAAAAAATGAAAAAATGGGGCGTGCAAAATTATTTTGGTCCCCTTAAATTACTTTTTTTTTTAGCGATCTTTTGGGTTTTTTTTATTATGGGCAAAAGTGGCGCCCAACAGATCTCATTGGTCATGAGGTTCGTCAGGTTTCTGTCATTTGAATGGCAAAATTCCCAACAGGGGTTTGATCCCCGAATCACCCAATAAATTTAGGGGATCAATTTGAATTTGGATTTAAACAGTCCTCCTCATCATGCTGTTCATATTTTGACCTCATGAGACCAAGACTACACCTTACAAATGATCAACATTACCTCGCCATTGAGAGGCTTCAAGCAGAATACCCTCAGACGGAAGTGGCCACTGAGCTTAGAGTGTCATCAGCAGGTTGTATCCGATACAGAGAGACTGGAAGAGTCAAAGAAAGGCAAAGAAGGGGATGTCCTTTGGCGCCATCACACACTGATGACTGCTTCATTGTAAGCAATGCCCTGTGGAACCGGATGATGAATGCCACACAACTCCAGGCACCGGGAGGTGAGAGGAACCCAAGTGTCACGTCAGACCACTCATAACCGTTTCCATCATGCCTACATGTTTAAAGCTAATCATTATAGTAAGAATACCTCTTTAATGGGGGATGTAAAGTCCTGCAAGGCAAATGCTAGGATATAAAGCAAGAGAAGCCACATATCTCCGGGCCTCTGGATCTCTTCCGTGGTCAGCATTCACAGAGATGATCAGCTCACCGTACCGCTGCGTAGAAACAATTGTCAGGTGGTTAGATCCATTGCTCAACTGTGGTCAGCCTCTAAATATACCACTAATACCAAGTGTAATAAAAGAAGAATACATTTCGTAACTGTTGTACAAACAGTTCTGTAATGCCCTGGACTTAGAGGGACTCTCCAGGAAGGACTGATATTCTGTATTACACCTAGGGTGGAGCCTGACACAGGTACCGCAGGCTCGAGTCATGCTCCGCCCCCGGGTTCACTAGTTATTTTTCATTAAATCCACTGCACCCAATAGATTTTGCTATTAAAGGTGTATTTAAAACAGATCCCGGAAAAAAGGGGGACGACAAACGAGTGAGTAATTGCCTTGAAAATACAGAGTAATTTTTTAAACACACAATGTAAGCATTTTTTGGGATTAATAATAATAATAATCTTTATTTCTATTGCGAAACATTTTTGCCCCTTTTACAAATTTCAAGGTAAACATCAGTCATTACACATTAAAATACTTACAAATGAGCCCAAAAGGTGTGGGGCCCCTGCTGTGAGAGCTTAAAAATCTATTTGGGTGTTGGGGAAACATCGGAAAAGAAGTCCCAAAGTTTACAATGGTCCGGCCAGTTTATAAAGGGGGTGGTTTAATAAAAAATGGTGAACCTGCCCCCCGTGTACATTCTAATCAGAAAAGGCCTGGGAGGGCCCAAGTGGGGGAGTGACGATGTGTGTGATGCTTTTGGGGGGTCTTGGGGGGCCCAGACCGAGAAGATGTATTTTCGGGCCCTCTTAAAAACTGTGAGGGTTGGAATGTGCCTGATCGCCCGCGGGTAGCATTTTTCAAGAGAATTGGTGCGCACGTTGAAATCTTGTAGGCGGGCATGGGGGGGTTGGGGATGATTGAGGAATTATGTTATCTCAGCAGGCGGAGAGCCGGGGTGGGGGGGCAGTAGGAGATAGGGAGGAAATGTAGGGGGAGCAGGCTGTGGAGAGTTTATGGGTGAGATTTGGGGGAGTTTAACTGTTCCTGTACTGGATGGGCAACCAGTGCAGTGATGACACGGGGTAGAGGCTCAGTATAGGGCTGGAGAAAAAAGCCTGGCTGCTGCATTCTGGCAGAGGGGAGAGGGGAGATTTTGCGGAGGGGGACCGTAAGCAAGGAGTTGCGTTTTTAAAGACGAGAAAAAATAAGACAGTAAGAGAGTTTGAGTCTTTCCACGTGAAAAAAGGGGATTTTGGAGAATTTTGAGGTGGGGTGACGGGAGGGGAAGGGATTGGATAATGGGGAGAAGGTCAGATCGAATTTCCCAAAAAAACCCCCGCAGCGGGCTGCTGCCCAGGAGGGGGGGGGAAAAGGTGGTACCCCCATCAAAACGAAATTGCGGGGGGGGTTGGTTAGTAGAGGGGGGAAAAGACAGAAAATTCAGTCTTGTGGGTTTGTTTAGGGTGGAGAAGGGGAATGATGTCAGGGCAGCGGACAGACAGTCCTGGGGTTTTGTAGCAAGGCTGGAGTGATGTCCCGGGGGGGGTGTATAATTGGGGGGTCTCCGCTAGAGATGGTACTGGAAGCCAAATCTACTGATGGTTTGTCCAATGGGGGCTGTGTACAAAGAAAGAGGAGAGGGACCTAGAAAAATGACCCTGAGGAAAATCCAAAAGCAAGGGAAGGGGAGGAGGTCGAACCAGAAAACGAGACATGAAGGAGCGGTCAAAAAGGTAGGACGAGAACCAAGCGGAGCGGTGTCCCGGAGGCAATTTGGGGTGGCATGCTGGGGAGTTTGGGGTCCACAGTGTTAAATTTCTGCAGAGAGATCCAAGAGAAGCAAAATGAGTAGTTCCCCGAGATTTTGCTGTCAGGGTCTTTGAGACTTTAATAAGGCAGTTTCCGTGGGTGTTGGGTGCGGAAAACTGATTGCAGCGGGTCAAGAAAAAGGGGTTTGCAGAGAGATAGCGGATTAGGGAGAGTAGCCAAACGTTCAGGGTTTTGAGATGAAGGAGGTTGAGATGGTGGTGTTACGCCAGGACGGGGCCGAGGGGGACTTTTTTTTAGTAAAGGGGGGATGATGGCGTGTTTGAAGGAAGATGGAAGATCCGTGGAGAGAGAGAGGTTAAGATTGCAGTAAAGGGGGAGGGACGCTGGAGAAATAGACTGGCGAGGGGGGGATGGAAAGGGGTCGTAGAGCGGTGGTGGGACGAAACAACGGGAAGCCTGGACACTTTTTCCTCTGTGTGGGTCAAGGGTGGAGTAGATTAGAGGCGTGCGGGGAGGGAAGGATGGGTTTATTTGGGGTGAGGTATGTTTAGCCCGGGTATTTTCAATTTTTTCTTTGAAGTGGTGGCCCCGGTCTTGCACAGAGGTGCTACAAATCTACGACGTTTCGGCTTAGATGGCCTTTTTAAAAAGAAGCTGGGAGTAAAAACAAGATCATTGTCAAAAATTATGTGTCGCAAGATAATAGCAATATTCAAAAAGAAAGAAAAAAAAAAGGGGGTGGAGAGAAGTGACAAGCCAAAAAGGTAAACAAGAAAGGTTGAGGGAGAAAAAGGCCCCCATCAGGGGATAAAGAAGGAATAAAAGAGATGAGGAAGATAGTGATAAAGGAGGAAAAAAAAAGAGAGTGAGGGTTATATAAAGGAAAAAAACTTACCCAAAAAAGTAACAAAAAAAAAGTAGAGAAAAGTATGGCCAAAAAATTGTGGCAAAAAGGTATAAGAGAAGGATAAAAAAAATGTACGGTTTTAATCAAATAATTGCCCCAAAAAAGAGGGATTTTTAAAGGTAAAAAATTCCCGGCGAAAAGGAGAAAAGGGGTTTTTTCCCAAAGGATAAGTCGGTGCCCGAGTGCGGTATAAAAAAAAATAAGGGATGGTGGCAGGTAAGTGAAGTGAGGGAACCCCCCGGGATAAAATGATTACCTCAGGAGCCAAAGAAATGGACGGCACGTCCGGAGATAGGAGAAGCAGCCGGCGACTGTCCAGCGCGCGGGGCGCCTAATAAATACGCCCACGCATGCGCAGAAGCCGCCCGGCTGACGTAGGAATAGAAGCGAGGTGAGGAGAGCGCCTGCACCAAGGCTGGCGCGGAGAGGGGGACTGCGCTTGCGTGAGGCGCAGCGCCCGAAGGATATAATGACAGGGGAAAACAGAAGGGGAGAAGAACTGCGCCAATATGACCAGTGTTAAGAGGCATCAGATAGAGAGAAGCAGGTAGGTAAACTGAGTATATGAGATGGGCAATAAAGTAGAAAAGAGTAGAAAAAGAGGAACTAAAAAAAGGGGATGAAGGAAAACAGACAAAGAGTAGGGAATGACCAAGGAACTAAGAAAAGAGGGAAGGTAAAATGAACGCTGGAAACATAGCACATATGTAGCAATTACCCAGTAGCCGCAGAATATCATTTTATCTGGGGAATAAAATATGAAAAAATTAATAAGGGGAAACAAGAAGGAGAATAACTCTATATGTATGGGAAAATCAATAATCCCTATTTAGCCCATTGGGCTCCAGAGTGTTCAATGTGTGGATCCAAAAACGTTCCCTAGTCACCAGGGTGGCTAGACGATTTCCGCCACGACGAGGTTTGGGAACCTGTTCTATAATCTGAAACCGTAATTGTGATGGATGGTGGCCCTGGCTACAAAAGTGTGACGGTATAGGAAGTAGCGTTTCTCTACAGCGAATTGTCGATTTGTGTTTAGAGATTCGATTTTTTACAGGTTGAGATGTTTGACCCACATAAGCCAAACCGCAAGGACAGTTAATAAGATACACCACAAAGGTGGAGAGACGTAAAAAAACCTTTGATAGGGAAACGTTTTCCAGTTTGCGGATGAGTACAGGAATCCCCTTTTGTAACGGATGAGCAGTGCGCGCATCCCAGACATGGAAACGTGCCCTTTCTAGGTGTAGAGAGTGTCATCTGTCTTGTTTGGGGTCTGAGGGATCCAATGTCTGCTTTCACAAGATAGTCCCGCAAATTTCTTTCCCTTTTGAAGCATTGTAATGGTGGAGAATGAAAGTCCGCAATCTGTGGGTAGGAACGGACAAGGACTGGCCAGTGTTTCTTAATGATGTTATGAATTCTGAATGTAAAGGGGTGATATTTCAAAATTAGAGGTATTCGTGGTGTCACATTGTTATCCTTGAGTATGGTGTCATTGGAATCGTCCTGTCTTTGTGGAATAATGCATCGTTCCAATATATGTTTAGGATAACCACGTTGTTGGAAACGAGAGGTCATCTTTTGTAAACGAATGCTGCGAGTGTCAGGATTTTGTACAATGCGGTGTATGCGGCTATACTGGGACCTAGGAAGAGATTTTTTAGTGTTCGGTGCGTGATTACTCTTATAATGCAACAGACTGTTACGGTCAGTCGGTTTCCTATAGAGATCGGATGTTAAATTCCCTATAGGGTCAGAGGAAATAGAGGTGTCCAAGAATTGTATGGTATCCGGACTGTGATGTATTGTAAACTTAAGATCGGGAAGGACAGAGTTGATGTGATCATGAAACTCGAGGAGTGAGGAGAGGGAACCCAACCAAATGCAAAAAACATCATCAATATATCTGAGCCATATCCTGGCATGTTCTTGGTATAGTGGATGGGAATAAACGTGATGAATCTCAAACATGGCCATAAAAATGTTGGCGTAGGGGGGCGCCACATTACTGCCCATCGCTGTACCTTTCCTCTGTATATAGTATTGGTCCCCAAACAGGAAATAGTTGTTGTAGAGGACCACTGTCAGTAGATCAAGACAAAATTGGCGAGGTGAAGCCTCGAAGGAATTTAAATCTAGAAAATCACTGACGGCTTGTAAGCCAGTCTCGTGATCAATAGAGGTATAGAGGCTCGTTACATCCCACGTAACCAAAATTGCGGGAATGGTATAGGAGAAATGGATCTATTCTTTTTAGAAAATCGCCTGCATCAAGAATGAAGGAAGGTGTATTCTTGACCATAGGTGTCAGAATTTTTTCGAGGAAAATGGAGAGAGGTGATAAAATGGAGTCAGTGGATGCCACTATTGGGCGTCCCGGTGGTCTGAGAGGATTTTTGTGTATCTTAGGAAGAGCATAGAATACGGGTGTGATCGGGTGGTGATTAATTAGAAATTCCACTGTTCGACCATCAATGATATTTAAGGATGTGTAATTTTGTATAGTGTCTTTGCTAAGTAAGCTGATCCTTGATGTGGGGTCTTGATCTACTGGTTGATAGGTACTGGTGTCAGCAAGCTGTCTATGGATTTCGTCTAGGTACATGTTCATACCTTTTAAGCCCATACCCCCCGCTTTGTACAAAATCCTGACAACCCGAACATTTAAAAATTTTTCCCGGTCCCAGATAGGCCCCATACCCCGCATTGTACAAAACCCGACCTCGCAGCTTTCTTTTACAAAAGATCCTTCGTTTCCAACAACGGGGTTATCCTAAAATATAGGGGAACGATGCTTTAATTCCACTGGGGAACAGGCATTCCAAGACACCATACCCCGGGAAAAAAATTTGACACCATGAAACCTCAAATTTTTTGAAATATCACCCTTTAATTCAGAATTCAAACCATTAAAAAACACTGGCCATCCTTACCTTTTCCTACCCACAGATTGGGGATTTTCATTCCCACCATTCAACTCAAAAGGGAAAGAAATTTGCGGCTACTTTGAGAGACTTTGGATCCCTCAACCCCAAACAAGACGATACACTCTCTAACCAAAAAGGGCCTTTTTTTCCATGTCGGGGTGGGCGCATGCTCTCCGTTACAAAAGGGGATTCCTTACTCATCCGCAAACTAAAAAAAACTTTTCCCTATCAAAGGTTTTTTACGCCCCTCCCACCTTTGTGGTGTATTTTATTAACGCCCTTGGGGTTTGGGGCTTATTGGGTAAAAATCTCAACCGGGTAAAAAAATCGAATCTCTAAACACAAATCGACAATTCCTGTAGAGAAACGCTATTTCCCATACCGTCGCACTTTTGTACCAGGGCCCCATCCATCACAATTCGGTTTTTTATAGAAAGGTTCCCAAACCTCGTGGGGCGGAAATCGTCTAGCCACCCTGGTACTAGGGAACGTTTTGGATCCACACATTAAACACTCTGGACCCAAAAAGGGCTAAATAGGGATTATTATTTTCCCATACATAAGAGTTATTCTCCTTTTTGTTTCCCCTTATTAATTTTTTCAATTTTTTTCCCCAGAAAAACATATTCTGCGGCTAGGGTAATTGCTACTAGTTATGTTTTCCCCGCGTTCATTTTTCCTTCCCTCTTTTCTTTTCCTTGGCCCCTTCCCCCACTCTTTGTCTGTTTTCCTTCTTCCCCTTTTTTTAGTTCCTCTTTTTTTTACTCTTTTTACTTTTTGCCCCCTCTCATTACTCGTTTACCTACCTGCTTCTCTCCCCTGATGTATAACATGGTCATATTGGCGCAGTTCTTCTCCCCCTTCTGTTTTCCCCTGTCATTATATCCTTCGGGGGTGCCCTCACGCAAGGAGCCCCCTCTCCCCGCCACCTTGGGGGAGGCGCTCTCCTCACCTCGCTTCTATTCCTACGTCAGCCGGGCGGCTTCTGCGCATGCGTGGGCGTATTTATTAGGCGCCCCGCGCGCTGGACAGTCGCCGGCTGCTTCTCCTATCTCCGGATGTGCTCGTCCATTCTTTGTGCTCCTTCTCACTTATCCTGCTCACCATCCCTTATTATTTTTATTATAGCCGCACTCTGGCACTCGACTTATGCCTTTGTGGATAGACGCCTCTCTCCTTTCTGGCCGGTATGTTACCATTACAATACCTCTTTTTGGGCAATGTATTTGTATTACCGTTACTTTGGTTTTTTACCCTTTCTCTTATACCCTTTTTGCCTACAATATTTGGCCATATTTTTTCTCTACCTTTTTTTTTTTTTTATTTCTTGGTAAGTTTTTTTTCCTTTATATAACTCCTAAACTTCTCTTTTTTTTCCCCCTTTTATCACTACCCTTCCTAAATCTTTTTTTATTCCTTCTTTAAAAACCCTGATCTGGCTCTTTTTCTTCCCCTCAACCTTTTCTTTTTTAAACCTTTTTTGGTCTTGTCACTTCTCTCCTCCCTTTCCTTTTTTTCCCTTTTTTCTTTTTTTTTTTTTTCTTTCTTTTTGATATTGCTATTATCTTTGCTAAACACAAAAATTCTTGAAAATGTTTCTTGTTTTACTCCACACTGTCATTTGTTTTAAAGGCTCATCAAAGCCGAAACGTTTCGAAAATATTTGTAGAAAATCTTTTTAAAATTTCCCAACAATGCTTTTTTTGAAAAATATGAAATAAATACGGGGTATGAAAAGGAAAACCCCAAAAGAACTGAGGAGTCCCCAACTATAAAAAAAATGACACAAAGAAACTTTAAAACATAGTAAAACAACCATCAAGTTAAAAAAGCATAAAAGTGCATTCCTCAACATCCGAACAGTTCTAGAACACAAACATAGGGCAAAAATATCGATTTCATCAGAAATAGAGTGGGGGAAATGACGGGCAGAACGATTTTCCCCAATACAACTTGAAGGGGTGCCCCACAAGGGGAACCCCCGTCAAAAACCCAAAATTAATATTCAAAAAAAAAATTTTTTTTTTTTCCCCCCCAGAGGAAGGAGTGGAAACAAAAAACGAAAAAAAAGGGGAAAGAGAAAGAGGGAAAAAAATTTTGGGGGATGCGGAATTATACAAGGGGGTTGCAAGACCCCATTGACTAAACACATTTTCCCCCAAAGGCCGGGGAAGAATGACCAGCGGGTTACCCAATGAAAACTACCCCGGGCCAGTTAACTAGAAAAAAACAAATCCCGGAGAGGACGGGAAAGAGAGCCAGGGCGTCCATGTTTTAAACCCTTGTTGTACTTGTCTGCAGAGGTCCCCAAAAAGCTCCCCCCATGTGCAAATGTAAGTTACCTCCGACATCCACCCGCTATGGTGGGGGAGTCAGGGGATCTCCAGTGCCCCGGGGGATGACCGTCTTGGCGGCCGGGAAAAAAAAATGGCGCAACAATGAGCATTTTGTAAGGACATCGGCATATGGGTCATAAAAAGAAGGGCCCCTCAGGGTTCCTGGGGAAAACCAGCCCAGTTACTCCCCTTTCTAATGTCAAAAAAACATCATCCCAGCCCCCTGAAAGGGCCCCCCGGCTTTTTCCACCATACTCCCAATATAGTCCCTTTTTCCCCCCCCCACATCTCCACCCAAAAAATCCGGCATTGAGGGAAAACCATTGGTAAAATTAAAAAAGGGGAACCCTTTCCCAAAACGGAAAAACTTTGAAGCTCTTTTCTTGTGTTTTGGAAGCTATGACGGGCTCTGGGGGAAAGGGGTAAAGAAAACCCCGGGGGGGGGGGCCACTGATCTTGCGAGAAGGATTTGCCCAGTTCTGCCTCCAAGCTTTCCCAATAAAAAGGGGAGTGTTTCAAAAGAGTACCCAATAGCGTTTTGTAAATAATGGAAATAGTTTTCCTAGGGGGGGGGCATGAAAATAAACAAAAAGCTGCTAAAAGGGGACGAAAGAGGTCGGGTTAACCCAAACTACATCCTTTATAGGGGAAAAAAAAAATGTCAAAATTGGGCATTTTAAAAAAATGAGAGGGGGGCAAACCGGAAACTTCCCGTGGAGAGAAGGGAAAAGGGGAAAATTTTGGGGGCCCAAAAGAAAATCAATCAATAGTCGAAAAGGGGTTTACGTTTAGAACCCCCAAAAAAGGGGAACTGCTAACCGGGGGGGAAAAAGGGGTTATCAGTAATTGGAAGAAAAAGCTCTGGATCACCCTATGGGGTTTGTAAGAGACCCCTATATGCACAATTTTTTTTAAAGGGGTTTGTGATACGTATTAAAAAGAAGGGGGGTATTTTTCCCTAAGAACAGGCCCCAATCCGGGGGAGCGATCCCAAAAGACAGGGGCATATGGTACCCGCCAGTTGGACCCACAGTTTTTCCAGCCTCCCGGGAAAACCCCAGATCAAGAATTCTAGAATATGCAGCCGCTATATAGTTTTTTTTTTACAATCCGGGAGACCCGACCCCCCCCGCGCTCTTATGTTTTATTTAAAAAAAACAAAAAGCCCACCCGGGGGGCCCCAAGGGCCAGAAAAAAGGCCGAAAAAGAGGCTTTTGAATCCTTTTCCAAAAAGGGAGTTAGGGATGTGTACGGGGAAGGGTCTGAACTAAGTAGAGAAACGGGGTAGAAGGGTCATCTTGAGAAAAAATTTTACTCGGGCCAAACCAAAGAAACCCCCCCTTTCCCCCACCCCCCCCAGGTCAGAAAAAATTTTCCCGAAATAGGGGCTCAAAATTAGAGCGAAGAGTTTTGAAAGGTCCCTAAGAAATTTCTGAGATGGGGCAAGGGGAAGTTTTATACCCAGGGCTTGGGTTTTAAAAATGAAAAAACTTGAAGTTTAAACCAAGAGCCAATCGCCCCAAAGTGGGACATCAGCGCCGGCATAGGGGTCAAAGGGTCCATTACGTAGCCCCCAAGAGATTTTTCAGCAAAGGGCTGAACACTTATTTTTCTTTCCCCCCTGATCGCCACTGCCCCCCGATGGGGGGCTAAAAACGAAAGGGGCCATCGGATTTTCCTTCACCAGAACATATAATAAAGGTGAGGGGGGGCCCCCTGACGAGTACCTTTGGGATAAAAAGGGGGTAAAGATAAAGACCATTAAATTTAATTGAGCTAAATGGGGAGTTATAAAGGGCCATAACCCTGGCACAAAAAGAGGGCCCCCCATCCCCGACACCGAAGAAAAGGGCCAGAAAAAGAAACCGGGAAATTCTGTAAAACGCCTTTTTGGCATCCAGGGATAGACCATAAAGGGGGGATCCAAACCAAAATAACATTTTGCATAATATCCAGGGGGTTTTAGGTTTTTATCCCCGGGCCTCCCCCCCCCGGGAGGGAACCCCACCTGATCCGAAGCACCGGGTCGGTAATAAGGGGTTCAGCCCTGTTTGCTAATAATTAGCAAAAAAATTTTTTTAATCAAACTTCAAAAAAAGAGATTGGACAAAAAAATTTCCCGCAGGAGGGGGGGGCCCTTTTCAGGTTTGGGGATAACCGCGACAGGGGCTAGGGGTAGATTAAAGGAAAAAAAAGGATTTACCGTGGAGAGGGAAATTTAAAAACGGCCAAAAAAAGGGGGAGAGAAAGATCCTGAAAGCCCTTATAGAATTTACTCGGAATCCTGGGGCCCCCCCGGGCTTTTTCCCCCCTGGAAGAATTTTTATAACTGCAGAAAGTTTCCTTTCAAAGAAAAGGGCCCTTTCCAAAAACAGAGAGGTTTGGTTTTTCCGAAAAGACAGGGGGTGTATTCCGACTGGATAATCCACTGGGGCAGGGGAGGGGGGTTTTAAAATTATAAAGCCCCTGAGGAAAATTTAGGGAATGGAAAGCCGTTTTAATTTCTGGGTGGTTTTGCACCAATTTTTGGCCCCCCTGGCCCGTCTTAATGCAGGGAATATGGGGCCTCCCTAAAACGTTGACCGGGGTGCAAATTTCCAACAAAAAACCCGTTTTATTCCCATTCTTGTAAAACAAATACGGCCCACTTGCAGGGAAAGCCCCCAGGAAAGTTTAAGGAGACGTTTGGGCCTCCAAAATTTTCTAAAAAGAAGGGCAGCCAGGACCACTGGGGGAAAAAGCCTGTTTAAAGGGCACTCTCAAGATTTTTCCACCCTTTTGCAAAAGGCCCCCCTTTGTTTGGAGGCCCCGTCCCTCTTTAATCCGCTCCGTGCTTTACAAGGTACCCTGACACAAAACTTAAGGGCTTTCCACTGTACCCTTGGGGAAGAGGTAACCCCTGAGAATGATCTAATTAAAATATTTGATGGCTTTCCCAAGATCCCGGGCCCCACACACATTTTCCAAAAGTAGGGGAAATCATTAATCGCCAAGACCAGCAACGGGTTTTGGGGAAAAGAAGGAAAACCCAAAATTTTTCGTAAAAACCGGGGAATGATCTGACCAAATTTTTTATTTTCCTATCCAAATGGAGGGCAACCATGGAAGGGGGCTTTTGAGATTTTGTAATAATCAATCCGACTATATAATTTTTGGGGGTCGGTTTGAAGGGTAACTTTTTCCCCGGGGGTTTTCACACCCCCATTTCGCGCTTTAATTTTAAAAAGAAATTTTAAAAAACTTCCTAAACTGTTTAATAGTGCAATATGAAAGAGCTACTTCCCTTGGGGTTTTTCCAGGGTTTGGAAACCCAAAATTTAAATTGAAATCCCCCCCTAACCAATCCTAACCTTTCACCCAAAGGGGAAAACACATCTGACAATCGTTGAAAGAAGACCAACTGTCCCTGGTTTGGGGGCGTATACCCTTAAAAAAAGTAACGCAAGGCCCCCCAATCAATAAACAAGAATGATAATCGGGCCAAAGGTCTACTTTACAGTCAAAAACCTGGTGCGCTAACCCACCTATGGGAAGCAAGGCCCCCTCCCCGGGTCTGGACCCGCGTTTTTGGCCCCTTTAAACCAAAAATTTTAAAAATTTTTTTATTACCAGAACAGGAAACGTGACCCTTCTTTAAAAAAGGGGCCCCTTGGAAAAAGACAATTTGAGCTTTCTGCTTTGGAAATGATATAACACCTGGGCCCCTTTTTTTGGGGGGGGTGAAGCCCCTTAGCATTGAATGAGACAAAAATTATGGCGGCCATTCAAAGTAAGTGATTTTCCCCCCCCACTAAAAAGGGAAGGGGGGGGGGGGAAACGAAAGGGAAAAACCTAAAGGGGACCTAAAGCAAAGGGGGAGGAAAGAAACCCGCCGGGAGGAACTAAACTACGGGCTACAGAAAGTCAGTATTCCCCCCGCTTTTCAAAGAACTCCTATCGGGGACCAAAACCTTTCGGGGGGGGAAAAAGAAAAGAAATCAAGAAATAAATTCACCCCTCTGGGGGTCCGCTCCTCTGAAAAAATTCCCAATAAGAGGGGAAAAAAAAGAAATGGGTGGCAGTGAAAATTTCTGAGAGAGAGGTTTGGGGGGAGGGGAAAAGAAAGAAAAAAATAAAAGGGTAATTTAAAAGTCCAAGGACCTAGCTTAATAAACAACCACAAAAAAAAAAAAAATTTTTTTTTTGAGTCCTATTTTTACCGGGGACATAGCAAAAAGTAAGCATTTTAAAATTTTAAATTCCAGATTAAACCCCCCCGGGGGAATTGGGAGCGTAGAGGGAAAAACAAACTCCCCAGGTGGGCGGACTCCACCGGGGTAAGAAATTAAAAAGGGCTTGTCAACTTTTTTTTGGGGAAGGCCCCAAAATTTCCCATTTAAGGAATGGGGGAACATAAAAAAAAACAAACTAGTCTTTTTTAAGGGAAACGCAAAATTTTAATTTGGGAAATTCCAAAAAGCAAACCCTTTCCCCTAACCAGAAAAAATAAATAAAAAAAGGCATACCTCACCGTAGAGGCGCAGCCTCAGCTGGCGAGGGCGCCCACAGAAGGCACCTTAAGTAGTTCCGGAAGTTCAAAAGACAATTCTAGCGAGGAAGAAAAACAGGCAAAGAAACGCAATCTCCGTCAAAGGGAAGTAAACAAAATAAGTACACACATAATAGTTTCGAAATTCCAGAATACTCCTTCGGAGCATGAAAAAATAGAAAGAGGAAGCGTATCTCACCAATCGGGCATAGCCCTCTCAGGCAAGTAGCTCATCAGGAGGCTTGCTAGAGAGTTCTGAAATTCCAAAATGCAGCTTTCCTACACAGAGAAGCAGATTGAAAAAGGTAACCTGCACTGTGGGGGGTTACCACCATCTAGTGGAAAACAGGGAACAAGCATGGGGATACCGGGATTCCAAATTACACTTCCTCAGTAAAGGATACCGAACACCCTCAGGGTGACCCCCTCCTGGGGTCAGGCAGGGTGAGAAGAGGAAGAGTCAGTGTGATGACGACGGCGCCGTGCTCTTCTTGGCAGCTGCTCCATGGGGGCCATTAGTCCAGCAGGAGGGCCATTGAAGGTGGGCCAGGGTGGTAAGGTAACATTCTGGATATTCAGCTCCTGTAGAAAGGATGGAATATCGTCCGGGGAGCGGATCGACAGTGTTTTTTTCACCATGCCGGACCGTCAAGGCGAAGGGAAAGCCCCAACGGTAAAGAATGTTCCGTTCCCTGAGTATTGCCAGGAGAGGTTTCAAGGTCGCCCTTTGAGCCAAAGTGTGCCTAGAAAGATCTTGCAGCAGTAACAGAGTCGCCTCCTTATATCTGATCGACTGTCGTTTGCGGGCTTGTCTCAGGATGTCCTCCTTCAATTGAAAAAAATGAATCCTACAGATGACGTCCCGGGGTCGCTTGGGGTCCAAAGTAGGGGGGCGCAATGCCCGGTGGGCCCTGTCCATTTCTATGTAGGTATTAGGAGGTCGTTCCAAGAGATCGTTGAAAATGGTGGTGAGCACAGGGTAAATCTCCGCTGGGGCCACCGATTCAGGAAGCCCTCTGATCCGGATGTTATTACGCCGGCTTCTGTTTTCTAAATCGTCCAGCTGCTGTTGAAGGGCAAAGATCTGACTAGCCTGTTGGCCTGTATTAGATTGTAGCACTTGTATGGAGGCTGTTGACGATTCCTGAGCTTGATCCAATGAGGTAACTTTTTCCAGGAGAGAGCTGACAACTCCGTCCGGAACGAGGCAAATTCCTTTGTACATTCAGCAACAATCTGCCGCGCTATCTGGGTCATATCAGACTTGGATAACAGTGATTGGGTAAGTTGGCGTAGATCAGCAAGGGTGACCAATTTATCATCAGCTGAACGTGTCTCTGGAGGAAGTGAAGGATTAGACTGCGGAAGGCCCCCAGAGTGACAATGGTTGGCATTAGCGGCAATCAGTCCATCACGAGATGTTTCCAAGGGACCCACCATGGTATTTTGTGGGAATATGGTAGGGGGACTCTGTATGTGACCATCCCAAGACGATCCCGTGGACCAATGAGGCGACGTATGTGTGATGGCACTAATAGGTGCATGCCATGTACTTGATGGTGAAGCCGGGCCTATAGATGAAGTGGGCGGCTGAGAAGGCACATAAGGCTGGTGCAGAGGAGAGCGGTTCTCCAGAACAGGAGAGTGGAGAGTCCCAGTAGCCGGGCGATCCCAGGGAGTGGGGAGGTCGTAGGTCTGAGGGGACCCTTGAGACAGAGGGACCCAGGGGCCCAAGTAGGACGCCATCGGGGTAGACATTAGGTGGGCCTGGGCGTCTGTCTGGGTTATAACCCCTGACCGCCCCATAAGGTCCTCCATATCGGGGGACAACAGGGTGTCTGTCAGATTTTGCGGGTGACAGGGGACTCCCTTGAGAGGGGCAGGAGAGGGCAGCTCCTCAGTAATGTCAATGAGGAGAGTGTTGTCCCCAAACCCAGTCCCTGTACCTTGTTTAGGAGAGGCAGCTGCAGGGGAGTCTGCGTCATATTCCTCCGGCCGGTCCCGACCGTTAGCGTGCAGGGGCCGGGGTAGAGCCCGATCACAGCTGGGGTCCGGCGCAGGAGAGACAGCCAGGTCCGGCTGTAATGCGGCGCCGAGGGCGCGGGCCTGCTGTGCAGGAAGCAGGAAGGGAGGTTGTAGGCTGCCGGCGCCATCTTCAGATGAGTCGCCGAGAGGGGCCACTCCTATGTTGCTCGGAGTCCTCCTGGAAGGCAGCGGAGAGCCGTGCCGGGGATCCGCCGACATGAGCAGGTCGCTCGGTAAGTCCGGAGCAGGGAAGCGATGTTGTGGCCGCAACTTGTCACGCGGCCGGTCCGGGCAGGAAGGACCGCCGCCATCTTCCTCACGGTCCCCTGCAGTCTCCGGCCGGCGGGATTACAGCGATGCCGGGGTGAAATAAGCTCCAATGTCCCCTTGGGGCGAGGAGGGGTGTGGAGAAGGCTTGAAGCCTTTCTTTTTTGAGGCTTTCCCCATTATAAAAGCGAGTTGCCAGCCAAATTTGAAGAGGAATCCACGGAGCCCTAGTGGAGTGCGTCTTCACAGCTCCATGGTCAGGCCACGCCCCCCTGTAGACATCTATTGATATACCATTGTTAAATTGCATTATATCCACAAAATATGCTTACAGTTGTGTGTTAAACTATTACTCTGTATTTACTAAGTGCAATACTCGGACTCGTTTGTTGTCCCCCTTTTTTTCGGCTATCTGCTGATAATAAAATACACCTTTAATAGCAATAATCTATTGGTGTGCAGTGGATTTATATGATATTGATTCATGACCTTAATGGTCTATTTCGCTTGCACCCGTCAGCTTTGTTGTCTCTGGTGTGCAGAACCATTTACTTTCTACTTCACTAGTTATATCATGGTTTATCCCTTCCTGCAGTGCTGCTTTAAGCCTAACAGACATTTGAAGCACTTCCACTTACTGTATCTGTTTTCATACTAATTTGGTTTCCCATTGAATGGTTGCCCCACGTCACACATTCCAGAGCTCTTGCAGCGCACTGTACATGCTCTTCCCTGCACACAGTCCATAAGTGTCTTTCTGCTTTTTCCTATGTTTTTTTCCCCCTCTTAAAGGGCATTTCCTCTCCCGTCTGAGTAACTGCATTGTTCTTTAGTACCCAAAATAACTGTAGTTCTGCCCTTTAGAAAGGAATGTGTGGTCTCGGCCTGATATTCGCTATGTGCTCATTTCTTTTCAGATCACTCTTTATATTTTAGAGAATATTTCTCCTAAACCAAGAACTAGAGATTTTTTTCACGTCTGCTTTAGTTATATAAAATAAAAGATCTCCTACTTGTTTATACAAGCTTCTCTAGTTACCAACCACCTCTCTCTGCTCAAACAGTGGTTCTGTTGGTGATGCCACTGCCTGCTGTATCTTAGCAGCAGAATGAAGTGTCTCACTCTCTGATCCTAACTTTCTACTGAGAAAAACTTTTACCCTTAGGGTATGTTCACATGGCTTAATTGCGGGGCGTACAGTACGCCCCGCAAACAGGCCGGGTCTTCGGGAGTCGCGTTGATCGGCGCGTACTCTCGCGACACCGGGGGGCCGGCAGTCCGCCGGCCCCATAGACCAGCATTACGTGGGGAGAGGAGGCGTAGTAAATAGTTCTCTATGAGAACGGTGGATTACCATAATGATTGGGGTGCATTTAACTCGTATTAGAGCGCAGTATGCTCACAATACGTGGTGAAATGCGCCCCAAAATAAGCCGTGTGAACTTACCCTTATAGTGTCAATTGTTTTTCACAACCCCTCCATCATCTATGTCTCTGTAGGGGTGTGTTCACACAACGGATTTGGAAGCTGAAAATTTCAGTCAGCGTCAAATCCTCGTTGGAAAATCCGCACTGCTAAGTGTGGATTTCAGATGAGGATATCACAATGATTTTCAGAGGCAGATATATTACAATTACTGAACCCCGAAAACTACAAAAAATGGAACTTTTGGGCACTGAATATGATTAAGCAAATCCAATCACTCTGTATAATATATATCCATGTATATTAGAGTTCAGCGTTATGTGAGCCTGCAAATGTTGCCAAATAACAGCTTCTGGGTGTGGGAAAGATGCAGCCAGCAATACCAAACTCCCTAACTATTGATGTCTATGGAGAGGAAAATGCTATCTAACTAACTAAGAGCAGTTTGTACATTACAGACAGTGAGCTGAAAATGGCGTTCACAAGGCAATACAGTGAAGTATATATAACATGGTCATGTGATTATAGCAGCCAATGAGAGCCCTAAACCTCAGCGATGATGTCTTTGACACTTCCTTGTGCTCTGCACTGATTGGATGGTGCCAAAAGTGCAGAAAGGTGATTGGATGGCCGCCAAAAGTGCAGAAAGCCGCTGACAACGAAACTGAAAATGTCGTGTCGAACTAGAACTTTACTCGAACAAACAGTAAAATGTTCGGTTCGAGTTCTAAAAATTCAAGAAGTTCTACTAGAACTTAGAGGGAACCTGTCACATAGATTATGCCCCCCTTGCTGAGGGCAGCACAAGCTAGTGTCAGACCTGCTGTTCCCAGCACTGTGTGTCTTATTCTGTAAGATGCTGGAGTTATAGAGCATTTACCCCTCAAATCTTATTCATGAGCAGGTGTTAGCCCCACCCACCAAAGGCTAGTCCCGCCCACCTGACAGTTATTCACATGTTTCTACCTATTCAAAGTAACAGGTTAATCAGCTGAAGTAGGCGGGCTAGCCTCAGGTGGGCGGGGCTAGCCGCATATGACTCTTTTCATGACTTTTCTGGCTGAAAACTGCAGATTTGAGCAATAAATACTTGAAAACTACAGCATCTTACAGAATAAGGGACACAGCGCTGGAAACAGCAGGTCTGACACTGGCTTGTGCTGTCCTCAGCAAGGGGGGCATAATCTATGTGACAGGTTCTCTTTAACTTTTCAAGAACAGTTCGATCAACACTAATCCTAATGTCAATAAGAGAGTAAGGAATGCTGAACCTCACTTGCACCCGACGGGCACCGGCTGTGAATTACAGCCAACATCCACCAGTGGCGCCAGGGATCATAGGGACATGTAACCACTTAGATGCCATAGTAAATGCGACCAACGCATCTAAATGATTAGAAAATTGGGCCACGGTCAATTGTGGGCACTGATGAACCCTTCCCTCAGCTCATTACTGTTATTACATCCTGCCTGGGGCAAGCTGTAATAGAATGCTATTCTGCAATATCAATGTATTGCAGAACAGTGTAGAAAGTTGCTTTTTATGATAAGGGTAAAATAATCATAGGCTCCCACCCTCATGGTATCATCAATTCAACTCCTTATGCAAACTTGATAGATAAAACAGCACTGATGGTGTGATGATGTCACAAGGCACATGACATCACAGGGCACATGACATCACAGGCACATGACATCACAGACAGCGCATGATGTCACAATGGGAGTGGAATGTACAAGGTTCTACACCTGAGTCATCTTGTGTCATTTGAGTTTGAAGAGGACAAGTGCAGGTATGTAGCTCCTCACTCTGAGACCTCGTTCACACATCAAGGGTGGGAGGGGGGTTCTGCACCAATTACCCCTTAAATAAATCCTCTGCGCCCCAACAGTTAATCCCCGGGGAGCTCTGTGCCCATAAATCATCAGATTTTTGGGACAGCACAAGTAATACGACTGAGAAAAACGTGGGCGCTGGTGGTGATGGTCGGGGTGTCAGGAAGAGGTCAACTAGGCTATGGGAAAATCGGGGTGTTCTAGTTATTTGGGCCATCCCCCGCAGGTATCACAATATATCAGGGATTCTTGAAGTTTTGTTTCGGTGAAGTCCAGGGAACATTCTTCCTAGAAGTTTTAGGGTTACAGATCGGTGATGGCGATGATGGATATCAGGGTTTATGGTGCAGCCTCATTATCACCTCTGTGCATTTATAACATGGGGACTTGTTAGATATTTATTATGGATGATGGGTTATTACCTGCCCTCCTCCCTGACCTCCATTGGAGTCATAATGTCCCCATACACACAGTTCTGATAGTACTGGGCGTCTATATAAGTTGGGCTCCCAACTTTACCCCAAGATCAACTGTTTGAATGGCCGATTGCAGCGCCCCCTATATTATGTAGCGGCTACAGCTCTGTATTATGGATGTCTGGTATTACAGATGTCTACAGCTTCATCCCATTCAGTTGTAAAGAGCTGTCACTTCGGATAAATGTAGATTAGAAGAATTAATATAGAAATTAGTGTTAATAAGTAAAATAATCACAGGCTCCATTCCCCCTAATGTTGTAAATTTTAAACATAAAACAAGTCTCAGTTCACAGTGCATGTGACATCACAGGGCACATGACATCATAAAGGACATGACATCACAGAAATCACATAATGTCACAATGGGAGTGGAATGTATTAAGTTCTACACCTGAGCCATCCTGTGTCATTTGAGTTTGGAGAGGACAAGTCCAGGTATGTAGCTTGTCACACATCATGTAGACGGAGGGAGGGATAGAGACCAAAACTGCACCATATACCCCCAAAATCTCAGGAAAACCCTTGTGTGACTTGTTCCTTCCTGTGATATTGTAAGAAGGGGAATGATTTATCACTGACATCATCCGACCTTTACTATGTAATATCACTGGAGTCCTAATGTCCCCATACACATTACATTAAGGTTGTTAGAATTTGTCAATTTTGGTGAGAATGGACAACTATCTAATGTGTATGGTCAGAACCAAACTTTCCTCCACGATCATCTGTGTGGAGGGGCGAGTAAAGTGCCCCCTTCATTATTTACCAGGTACAGCGCTGTATGTTTGGTAGCGGTGTCTGGTATTACAGATCACTACAGCTTCATCCCATTCAGGTGTAATAAGCTGGAACTATGGCAAAGCCTGGATAAAACATTTTAAATATAATCATTAAGAGTAAAAGAGATTCTAAAAACAGAAAAAATAGTGTTAATAAATAAATAAAATTATCACCAGGTCCAATTAGCCACCATTTTATAATTAATTTACTTAATGTAGTAAACTTGATACATAAACAGCAGGGGCAGCTCTGATGACATCACAGGACACATGACATCACAGGGCACCAGACATCACAGGGCACATGACATCACAGGGCACATGACATCACAGGGCACATGACATCACAGGCACATGACATCACAGACAGCGCATGATGTCACAATGGGAGTGGAATGTACAAGGTTCTACACCTGAGCCATCTTGTGTCATTTGAGTTTGAAGAGGACAAGTCCAGGTATGTAGCTCCTCACTCTGAGGCCTCATTCACACATCAGGGGTGGGAGGGGGGTTCTACACAATTACCCCATAAAAAAAATCCTCTGCGCCCCAACAGTTATTCCCCATGGAGCTCTGTGCCCAAAAATCACCCAGATTTTTGGGGACAGCACAAGTAATACGACTGAGAAAACGTGGGCGCTGGTGGGTGATGGTAGGGGTCCAGGAAGAGGTCAACTAGGCTAGGGGAAAAATAGGGGTGTTTAGTTTTTTTGGGCCATCCCCCGCAGGTATCACAATATATAGGGATTCTTGAAGTTTTGTTTCGGTGAAGTCCAGGGAACATTCTTCCTAGAAGTTTTAGGGTCACAGATCGGTGATGGCGATTATGGACATCAGGGTTTATGGTGCAGCCTTATTATCACCTCTGTGCATTTATAACATGGGGACTTGTTAGATTTTTATTATGGATGATGGGTTATTATCTGCCCTCCTCCCTGACCTCCAATGGAGTCATAATGTCCCCATACACAAGTTCTTGATAGTACTGGGCGTCTAATAAGTTGGGCTCCCAACTTTACCCAAGATCAACTGTTTTGAATGGCCGATTGCAGCGCCCCCTATATTATGTAGCGGCTACAGCTCTGTATTATGGATGTCTGGTATTACAGATGTCTACAGCTTTATCCCGTTCAGTTGTAAAGAGCTGTCACTTCGGATAAATGTAGATTAGAAGAATTAATATAGAAATTAGTGTTAATAACAGTAAGTAAAATAATCACAGGCTCCAATCCCCCTAATGTTGTAAATTTGAAACATAAAACAAGTCTCAGTTCACAATGTATGTGACATCACAGGGCACATGACATCATAAAGGACATGACATCACAGGACACATGACATCACAGACAGCACATGATGTCACAATGGGAGTGGAATGTACAAGGTTCTACACCTGATCCATCTTGTGTCATTTGAGTTTGAAGAGGACAAGTCCAGGTATGTAGCCCCTCACACATCATGTAGCTGGAGGGATAGAGATTAGAACCGCACAACACCCCCAAAATCTTAGGGAAAACCTTTTTGTGACTTGTTCCTTCCTGTGATTGTCAGGATTATATTGTATGCATTGTAATTTATTACTGACATGTCCTATGTAATATCACTGGAGTCCTAATGTCCCCATACACATTACATCAAGGCTGGTAGAACTTGCCAATTTTGGTGAGACCGGACGACTATCTAATGTGTATGGCTAGAACCACACTTTCCTCCACGATCATCTGTGTGGAGGGGTGAGTAAAGTGGCCCCTTCATTATTTACCAGGTACAGCTCTGTATTATTGGTAGCGCCAGTGTCTGGTATTACAGATCACTACAGCTTCATCCCATGAGCTGGAACTATGGCAAAACCTGGATAAAACATTTTAAATACCATTAAAGGTAAATGTAGATTCTAAAAACAGAAAAACAGAAATTAGTGTTAATAAATAAATAAAATTATCACCAGGTCCAATTAGCCGCCATTTTCGAATTAATTTACTTAATGTAGTAAACTTGATCCATAAAACAGCAGGGTCAGCTCTGATGACATCACAGGGCTCATGACCTCACAGACAGAACATGATGTCACAATGGGAGTGGAATGGACAAGGTTCTACACCTGAGCCATCTTGTGTCATTTGAGTTTGAAGAGGACAAGTCCAGGTATGTAGCCCTTCACTCAGTGCTAAGGCCTGGTTCACACATCATGGAGCTGGTGGAAGGGGAGGAGGGGGCAATATCAGAACTGTATAATTTACCCCTTAAATATCTCAGCAAACTCCCCTCCCTGACGCCCTCCTCCCTGTGATTGTCTTGATTTTTTAAAGGAAGATCTTTGTAAGAAATGTTCCTGGACCTTTTGCTATAGACAATGTGCACGTCTGGGGTAGGAGTTTAGGTCAATTAAAAAAATTCCCAAATATGCAAAGTGTACACCTGAACTTACCTGGATACCCCGTCTGGAGCGCCCCAACTGTAAAAGACGCTTCTCTGGATATCACACGTCTGGCAGGTTAAACCCCCCAGCAATCAGCTGTATCACAGGGAGGGGGCGCTTCTTTAGAACACATGCAGTATTGCATGGTCTACTTTTTATAGGACAGTATCAGTTATTATGGTGTCATAGGGCACATGACATCATAGACATTACATGATGTCACAATTGTACAAAGTTCTAACCCTGAGCCATCTTGTGTCTTGTGTGATTATTTTTACAGTGTGAAGAGGACAAATCACATGGAGTGTGCCGAAATGCTCAAAGCTGCACATCGGTCTTCTCTGTTTCTGCCCCATCAAATTTCGGATCTACTTTTTATAGGACATTATCAGTTATTATGGTGTCATAGGGCACACGACATCATAGACATTACATGATGTCACAATTGTACAAAGTTCTAACCCTGAGCCATCTTGTGTCAGATTATTTTTACAGTTTGAAGAGGACAAATCACAAGGAGTCACAAGGAGTGTGGCGAAAAGCGCAAAGCTGCACATCGAGATTCTCTGTTTCTGCCCCATCAAATTTCGGATGTCAAGAGAGGTGAGTCTGGAAGAATGGGAGCTGTCGGGATCGCTGCGTCTTCTGCGCATTAGGCCCTCGGCTCTCAGGGGCCGCTGTGTCTGCTGCACTGTAGACCCCCGGCGCTCTCAGGAGCTTCATGTCTGCTGTACTAGTGTACAAGGATATATATTAGGCTATGTCCACACTGCACATGATTACGATCGTATCTCCGGCGCTTTTCGTTTTTTAAAAGCGCCGGAGATACGATCGCCAGTGCGGTGTGCCATAGACGGCAATAGAAAAGACGGTTGCTTTTCTACACAGCTCGTCTTTTTTTCTGCCCGTCTTTCGGCAGCGGCGTATTATACAACTGTTGTATTATACCCCGGTGCTTCTCGTCTTCTTGACGACTTCCCATACAATGCTATTGTATGGGGAGCGTCGGGAAAACGAGAAGCGGCCGCGGCTTTTGCACAAAGCGTGACAAAAGCCGCTGTCCTGCATCAGAGAAAGAACGGACGCTTTAAGGGCCGTTTTTTCTCTGATGCAGTGTAGACATAGCCTTAGTGTTGTGTCTGCTGTAGATGAGAATATGAGTTCTCAGGAGTGGTTGTGTGTGTGTTTGTTCCATGTATTTTATGTTAGATTGTAGATTCTTAGGAGCAGGATATGTATTTCATATTAGATTGTTAGCTCTTAGGAGCAGGGCATACATTAAATATTAGACTGTAAGCTCTTAGGAGCAAGCTATGTATTACATATTAGGAGCAGGGCATGCATTGTATATTAGATTGTAAGCTCTTAGGAGCAGGGCATACATTACATATTAGACTGTAAGCTCTAAGGAGCAAGTTATGTATTACATATTAGGAGCAGGTCATGCATTGTAGATTAGATTGTTAGCTCTTAGGCACAGGTTGAATGTCTCTGTTCATTGTCGGCTCTCCTGAGCCTTATAATTATGTGTATACAGCAATAAGCAGCAGGACAGCCCTGATCCAGGGAGACATCCGATCGCCACTCGTGGGGTCAGGAAGGAATTTTTTTCCCCCCCTTCGGGGGGGTTTGTTCGCCTTCCTCTGGATCTTTTGGTCCGGCGGGTCTTAATTCAGGACAGTGGTGGACCTGACGGTCGCAGGGTTTGTGGTCTCCACTTGGCCTGAGCTAAGAGTCTCTGTGATCATTGTTTAATTTAGTAAAGTCCAGTAATATTTCATTACAATGCTGCTTATTCCTATTAAAACAGAAAGAAATTCCAATAAAAAAGAATTTCTGACCTGTAGATTGTGTGCTGTGTGGTTTTTTTGTCTGGATTTCTCTTTCCTTGGTTATCATGATCAGAGTGATCGCTGCCGCTCAACGCTCCAGAGTTAGAGCTACAATAGGTCTATTATATAAAACAGTGCAGCCTCCCCTAACGCAGGGCGGCAGCGGCTACGGGGGCGGCACCTATAGGAGTCTCCATATACAGAGAGCAGATAACACGCCGCCTACTGGGATGTCATCAGCTCCTCCCAAGTTACATCACAGGTGTCATGGGGGAAGTTACATCCCAGGTATAATGGGGGAAGTTACATCATAGGTGTTATGGGGGCAGTTACATCATAGGTGTTATGGGGGCAGTTACATCATAGGTGTTATGGGGGCAGTTACATCACAGGTGTTATGGGGCAGTTACATCACAGGTGTTATGGGGGAAGTTACATCATAGGTGTTATGGGGGCAGTTACATCATAGGTGTTATGGGGGCAGTTACATCACAGGTGTTATGGGGAAGTTACATCACAGGTGTTATGGGGGCAGTTACATCACAGGTGTTATGGGGGCAGTTACATCATGGGTGTTATGGGGGAAGTTACATCACAGGTGTTATGGGGCAGTTACATCACAGGTAGATGTTATGAGGGAAGTTACATCACAGGTGTTATGGGGCAGTTACATCACAGGTGTTAGGGGGGCAGTTACATCACAGGTGTTAGGGGGGCAGTTACATCACAGGTGTTAGGGGGGCAGTTACATCACAGGTGTTATGGGGGCAGTTACATCACAGGTGTTATGGGGGAAGTTACATCACAGGTGTTATGGGGGAAGTTACATCACAGGTGTTATGGGGCAGTTACATCACAGGTGTTATGGGGGAAGTTATATCACAGGTGTTATGGGGCAGTTACATCACAGGTGTTCTGGGGGCAGTTACATCACAGGTGTTATGGGGGCAGTTACATCACAGGTGTTATGGGGGCAGTTACATCACAGGTGTTATGGGGGAAGTTACATCACAGGTGTTATGGGGGCAGTTACATCACAGCTGTTATGGGGGAAGTTACATCACAGGTGTTATGGGGGCAGTTACATCACAGGTGTTATGGGGGCAGTTACATCACAGGTGTTATGGGGGAAGTTACATCACAGGTGTTATGAGGGGTGTTATGAGGGAAGTTACTTCACGGGTGTTTTGGGGGAAGTTACATCACAGGTGTTATGTGGGAAGTTACATCACAGGTGTTATGGGGGAAGTTACATCACATGTATAACGGGGGAAGTTACATCACATGTATAATGGGGGCAGTTACATCACAGGTGTTATGGGGGAAGTCACATCACAGGTATAATGGGGGCAGTCACATCACCGGTGTTATGGGGGAAGTCACATCACCAGTGTTATGGGGGAAGTTACATCACAGGTGTAATGGGGGAAGTTACATCACAGGTGTTATGGGGGAAGTTACATCACAGGTGTTATGGGGGAAGTTACATCACAGGTGTTATGGAGGAAGTTACATCACAGGTAGGTGTTATGGGGGCAGTTATATCACAGGTGTAATGGGGGCAGTTACATCACAGGTGTTATGGGGAAAGTTATATCACAGGTGTAATGGGGCAGTTACATCACAGGTGTAATGGGGGCAGTTACATCACAGGTGTTATGGGGGAAGTTACATCACATGTATAATGGGGGAAGTTACATCACAGGTGTAATGGGGGAGTTACATCACAGGTGTTATATGGGGGGAGTTACATCACAGGTTTTATAGGGGGGGAAGTTACATCACAGGTGTAATGGGGGAAGTTACATCACAGGTATAATGGGGGCAGTTAAATCACAGGTGTTATATGGGGGGAAATTACATCACAGGTGTTATGAGGGAAGTTACTTCACGGGTGTTTTGGGGGAAGTTACATCACAGGTAGGTGTTATGAGGGAAGTTACATCACAGGTGTTATGGGGGAAGTTACATCACATGTATAACGGGGGAAGTTACATCACATGTATAATGGGGGAAGTTACATCACAGGTGTTATATGGGGGGAAGTTACATCACAGGTGTTATATGGGGGGAAGTTACATCACAGGTGTAATGGGGGAAGTTACATCACAGGTATAATGGGGGCAGTTAAATCACAGGTGTTATATGGGGGGAAGTTACATCACCGGCATAATGGGGGAAGTTACATCACGGGTGTTATGGGGGAAGTTACATTACAGGTGTTATGGTGTAATGGGGGCAGTTACATCACAGGTGTTATGGGGGAAGTTACATCACAGGTAGGTGTTATGGTGTAATGGGGGAAGTTACATCACAGGTGTTATATGGGGGGAAGTTACATCACAGGTGTTATATGGGGGGGAAAATTAAAATCACCGGGGGTAATGGGGGAAGTTACAATCACAAGTGTAATGGAGAAGTTACATCACAGATGTAATGGGGGTAGTTACATCACAGGTGTAATAGGGGATGTTACATCACAGGTGTAATGGGGAAGTTACATCACCGGCATAATGGGGGAAGTTACATCACGGGTGTTATGGGGGAAGTTACATTACAGGTGTTATGGTGTAATGGGGGAGGTTACATCACAGGTGTTATGGGGGAAGTTACATCACAGGTGTTATGGTGTAATGGGGGAAGTTACATCACAGGTGTTATTGGGGGGGAAGTTACATCACAGGTTTTATATGGGGGAAGTTACATCACAGGTGTAATGGGGGAAGTTACATCACAAGTGTAATGGAGAAGTTACATCACAGATGTAATGGGGGAAGTTACATCACAGGTGTAATAGGGGAAGTTACATCACAGGTGTAATGGGGGAAGTTACATCACAGGTGTAATGGGGGAAGTTACATCACAGGTGTAATGGGGGAAGTTACATCACAGGTGTTATGGGGCAGTTACCTCATAGGTGTTATGGGGTCAATCTCTGTGATTGAGCAATAAAGTAAATACCTAAGGTTGGGTTTAGTTGTTGATTTAGAATGAAAAAGGAAGGGGACAGAGGTCAGTTCTCAATTCAAGTCAGGGACTGTCCTGCTACAACGAGCTCATGATCTTCAAAAAATCAGGACACATTCTTTATGAATCACTAAAAGTTTTTTAAAAGTGTAATTGGTGAAAACAATTTCATATACGTCCATCATTGATGGGATAGAGACTGATTTCCAGTTCCTAGCAATAGCAAATTTAGTGGCATGCAAGGGGGATCTGTGATACCAGTGTTACATTACAAAATGGTTGTCTCCGATACCAAGTAGGAATAAAGCGAACTTGGTGCATTTCTTAACATTTCTGCACCTGTGTTCTCGTTGCTTGCATTTTTGATGCAAGTGAAAAACGCAATGTGTGATCCCAGCCATAGTGCTGCATTGAGGCGCTTCTCAGACGAGGTTTGGACGCTGATTTTGATGCTGAAAATTCTGTATCCAAATCATCCGTGTGAACCTTCCCTAAGGCTCCGTCCACAAGATGAGTATTCCAAGACGTAATCCACAAAGATTCTGACTTCAAATACTCGTCAAAGAAAGTAAACCATTCTCATTGGTCCAAAATACCGGTTGTAGCTGATACGACACATTTTCAAAGGTTGGCTTGCCGTAAAAAAAAAAATAAATAAATAAAGCTTAGAACAACAAGTTTGTTCTTTGGTCGGAAAATGTGTGGAAATGTTCTATTGTGCTCAATGGGGTCGGATAAAAACCTTGTGTAAAATGTGTCCCAAACATTTGAATCCTTATCCAGAACCACATAGGAATGGCTGGAGCTTGTTTCTAACTGTAAGGCTATGTATCTTCACAGCGCAGATTTCTGGTTGGATTTTCAGCGGATTCAGTATTTAGAACCAGTGCCCCATAGACTGCAATAGAAAACCGAGCTGTAGTTTACACAGATTTTCTATTGTCGGATTTCTAAACCATCAACTTCTGGCCAAATATATAACATGTTCTATCCTCCGGAGGATTCTAGTTTACTTAAATGCACTAGAAAATCCAAAAACCAACCAAGTTTTTTTTTTTTTTGCGCACACCCACGTCAAAAACCTGCAGTAAGGTGATGCTAAAATACCAGTGGATTTTTAATGGCTTTTTAACATTAGCCATGTAGACATAGCCTAAACCACGAGTAAAATAACAACCCTAAATCCACATAACATAACATATGAAATACTCGTTTTCAACAGAACCCGATGAGTAAATTTTATTTATTTTGTGGACGTAAGCTAATGGTGGCAGAAACTTCAACAAAGGTGTATAGTACTATAGTGCATTCGGCAGAGGGTAAAATAGGTAAGGGGGTCAGATGGTATCACATAATCTCATCCATGGTGAGTCTCTGCTCTTTGGTGTAATGACGGAACCTGGGGCTCCTGGAGCCCAATGCAAATTCTGTAAGAGGGGCCCCTATCTGGCATGGGCCATTTACAATACTGATATTGTCTTTTGTGCAAAGGGTTCTTTAGATCAGGAGTCCCCAATTCTGGTCCTCAAGACCCACCAACAGGTCATGTTTCTGGATTTCCTCAGCATTGCACAGGTGATTTAATTATGGTCAGGGCATTCTGTGGGAGATCCAGAAAACATGTCTTGTTGGTGGGCCTTGAGGACTGGAGTTGGGGAACATTGCTTTAGATGAATCACAGCCAAAATATTGTAAAAAAGTGGAGCCTGTCAAAATATAGTCACAGAAAAGTCGCCAAGAGGCCAACAACTCCCTAAAAAAAAATGACTAATTCTTATAAAATCTATAACTTTGCAAAATAAAGGTCAACATAACCAAAAAATTTGAAACACCACCAATACAGTGATAGAAAGAAATAGATAACTGACTCACCGATTCTTGACGTCATGTATATATGGTGATATTGGCAGGTAGAACAGGAATGAATCCATCCAGGTGTCCAAATGTCTTCTTGAAAAACAACGGATACACATAGCTGCAAACATTAAGGGCTATCCTATTATTATTACCCTTTGACTATCCCTTAGCAGAGCAACAACTCTGCAAACTATGCCTAGCAATCCCCATTACCAGACCCTATCCAAAATATATAGCTATATACACCACCAATAATATACTTATAAGCAAACACTTAACAAAGGCACACAGTAGCAGTAAAGGCAAACTCTTCAGTGGGACAAAGAAAGGATCACATATGGTGAAGATCCGGATATATGACCAAAGGGTCCTTTAGATCTAAACAGAAGGATTTGGTAAAACTGCTACATCTGCCCATAGCTATGCCCCAGACTGGGTCACCCTCCTGTGTTGCCCTAATGTACCATGGGCATGACTACCCGGCAGCAGGCATGGCAACTGCTATGAGGCCATCTACAGATGCCCATGTCCACTAACAGTCAATGTGTAGTTACCGACTCCTATGGATAATGGATGTTGAGACAAGACAGTGAAAAAATAAACGAGGACCTGCGGCTATTCCTGTTCTAATAAAGAATTGTATTCCCCATGAAATAACAATTCTTGAGCATCTTTTCTTAGATCTCTCTGATGTGCGGCTCTTCTGTTATTTCACCTAGAAATTTATGACCAAGTTGTCAACTGGGTGTTACCAATAGGTGGTGTGTCCCTGCCCAATTTGACATTGTCCAATCAGAGTTGACAGTCAGTGTGCACAAGGACCACACCCCTTTGACTATTGGAATGGTAACACCCACTTGACTATTTATCAATACATTTCTACAAGGAGCCAAAAAGGAGAAGCACAACACAGAGATATAAGAGAAGATGCTCCAGAATTGTTATTCTACAGGGAGCAGAAGGATTTACTAAACAAAACATAGAAGATATCAGAGGTGGTCCTAGTTAACCCCTTCACGGATTTAGACGTTCCTGACTGTCCAAATGGCGTGACGGGTGTATGGGGCCGGCTCAAAAACTGAGCTCGCTCTATATGCAGTGGGCGGTGGCGATCAATTACAGCCGGCAACCACAACTAACAGCAGGGAATCGAGCCGGCTTCAATCCCTGTTAATACTTGAGACACCGCAGCCAGGGCTGCCATCAGTCATCTATTAACCGTTTCAGCGCCCCATACAGGCAAATCAAATGGGGCCCCCACCCATTAATAGTTCCTATTTTCTAACATATCACTGGGCCCCTTTTTGATTAGGGCCCCTGACAGGAGTACTGCCCGTACTGCCCTACTGGCACCCCTGACCAAAGCCATCGCGGCTTTGGTGTCTAAATGAATGAAGAAAGGTGATGTGCTCTATTCCTCCCCCCCCTCTATCTCGGGACAGCAATTGGTCACCATGGCAACCGGAAGCAAGTTTCCATAGCTGCCATGTATGTACACCTATTACACCCTGCAATAGGTATACCATAGGTATATAGGGCAAGCGATAGTGCCCTATAGGGGGACTAAGTATTAAAGTAAAAAAAACAATAATGATACCAAATCTTAAATCAAGCCCTTTTTGCCATTTTACAAATAACAAAATAAAATGTAAAAAAGAAGTTACACATAATTTGTAATGTCACATTTATAAAAGTCCAATCCATTTAAATATAACATCATGTATCCTGTACGCTGAACACCATAGAAGAAAAAAATTCCAAATGCCAAAATTGTGAGTTTTTCTTTTTAGCTTTCCATATCTCCAGAAAATTGGAATAAAAGCCAATCAAAAAGTCGCATGTATCCCAAAATGGCACCAATAAAAATGACATTTCAGCTCAAAAAATCTGAGCCCTAACTCAGGTCAATAGGTGGAAAAACAAAAAAATTATTGGTCACAGAAAGGGGCATTTCAACAAAAATTATTAAAATAGAAAAAGTTTTTATTTAGAGTACTAATACAACAAAACCTATCTCCATAAATCTTGTTGATCTGCAGCATAAAGACAACATATCATTTACACCGAAAAGTGGACTCCATAAAAACTAACTCCCCGCTAAAATGGCGCAATTGCGTTTCTGTCGTTTTGGACCACACAGAATTTATTTTGGGTTTCGCAGTACATTACATGTTATGGTCAATGGCACCATTAAAAGGCACATCTTGTCCTGCAAAAATCAAGCCCTCGTATAGCTTTGTAGGTGGAAAAATTTTAAAAAGTGATGGCTTTTGGAAGACGAAGAGGAAAAAAACAAAATCCGAAAAGGTCTGTGACCTTCATGGGTTAAGGGTACATGATTGGCAAATCAATAAAAGGTCCTAAGGACAGAGTAGAGACCGAAATAACCATAAGCCTGGACTAACTGCTGAAGGCGGATATGGTGGCTCCATTCCAATTGTTGCTAAGGGAGCTCCTGATTTCTTATTATACCCCTGCAAAATACCCGAATAAGGCACTTGTTGTTGCTCAGGGAGTTGGCACATCTTCTATGTAAATCACTGGTCAGTAGGATATATGTGATCCTATGTGCAAAGTTTGAGTTGTGGTCACCTGGCTTGTCACAGAAGTGTGTACCCTCTACAGGAATAGATCCTGCTTAGCCCTTGATGCAGTATCACCAGGACGGAGGGTTTACACAAGCTATTTCTATCCTTCAGTTAAACAAATCCTTATTTGATGTTATGCAGGCGAGATGATGTGAAAAGTTGAGCGTGAACAGCCCGAGTAACTGCTTCTCATCATATGCGAGTACAAGGACGCCTGATCCCGGTGTTTACAGTCCTGGACCATCGGTGTAACTTTGGTTCAAAAAGTGGGGGGGACCAATTTTCCCTCTCACCGTCTATCTTCCTATCCCTACCTCCTTCATTCGCCTTACCTTTCACTTCCCCTCCTCTCCCTGCAGTGAAGTGGCCCCCTCTAACCCAGCTAGGAGGTCTGAGGGAGTGCTGCAAGCTCCCCCAGCAGCTCCGGGCGGAGTCCTTATGGCAAACACTTTTGGTGCAATCTGTAAGGTTATGAGTGGCTCTAATTACTGAAGTTTAGAACTGGACTGGGACTAAAAAGCAGCCCTGGCAATGAAACCGAACCAGCCCACCTATAATATTTCTTCCTCTAGATAAAATAAAAATGTTGTGCAATGCAGCAAATTTCGCTTAACGCCTCCCATCCCCCATCCCTACTCCATTAAATTTGTTATACACACAACAGAATGAGGAAAATAAAAGAACCAAATCTTACTGTACCCCTAGGAATCACTTATATCACATACTGTACCCCAAAATTTATTATATTACTACCATACACCAGAAATTACATCACTCACTGCACCCCAGAAATGAATTATATTACACTTGGTAGTCACAGAAATCAGATTACTAACTGCACCTTAGAAATGAATTGTACTTTGAAATAGTTTAATTCACTGTACTACAAAAATTTATTACACACTGAACCCTAGAAATTAATTACATTACTCACTGTACTCCAGAGATGACATTACACATTGTACCCCAGAGATTACATCACACCATACCCCAGAGAATACATTACACACTGTATCCCAGAGATTAGATTACATTACTCACAGTACCACAGAGATTACTCACTGTACCCCACAGATTACATTACACCATACCCTAGAGACTACATTACTCATCGTACTCCAGAGATTACATTACTCACTATACCCCAGAGATTACATTACACCATACCCTAGAGACTACATTACTCATCGTACTCCAGAGATTACATTACTCACTGTACCCCAGAGATTACATTACTCACTGTACCCTAGAGACTACATTACACACCTTACCCCAGAGCTTACATTACTCACTGTATCCCAGAGAATACATTACACACTGTACCCCAGAGATTAGATTACATTACTCACAATACCACAGAGATTACTCACTGTACCCCAGAGATTACATTACAGCATACCCTAGAGACTACATTACACATCGTACTGCAGGGATTACATTACTCACTGTACCTCAGAGATTACATTACACTGTACCCCAGAGATTACTACATTACACACCATACACCAGATATCACATTACTCACTGTATCCTAGAGATTACTACATTACCCACTGTACCCTAGAGATTACTACATTACCCACTGTACCCCAGACATTAGCTTACACACTGTACCCCAGATATTACTGCATTATTCACCGTACCCTAGATATTACATTGCACACTGTACAACAGATATTATATTACAACATACCCCAGAGATTACATTACACATTGTACCCCAGAGATTACATTACACCATACCCTAGAGACTACATTACTCACTGTACTCCAGAGATTACATTACTCACTGTACTCCAGAGATTACATTACACATTGTACCCCAGAGATTACTACATTACACACTGTATCCCAGAGATTAGTTTACACACCATACCCCAGATTTTACTGCATTATTCACCATACCCTAGAGATTACATTACACTCTGTACAACAGATATTATATTACACCATACCCCAGAGATTATTACAGTACAAACTGGAACCTAAAGATTACATTACACACTGTACCCCAGAGACTACATTAGACAAGGTACCCCAGATATTGTGTGTATATATACATATCTTGAACACAGACATACTACACACTTAGGGTGGGTTCACATGATGTTTTTCGGCACTGACAGTGTCGTTTGTTTGTTGGAAATTTGGCGCCTGCAACCACAGAATTCTGACGACCAAACGACCCTGACTGCCTGAGGGAGATTTCTGCTTCCTATCCTTTAGTGTTTTTAGTACGTGAAACGTCTCAAAGAATTCTTTGTAGGTGCTGACAGTACGCGGCGAAAATGCTCCAGTAAAAACAGTGTCATCTAAACAACGACACTGATTTTACATAGGGTATAATGTAAATCAGTTTCCTGTTGGATTGACTCCAGTTCTGAGGCAGATCCAGCACTGAATCCGCCCCGGAATTAGCATTCATATCTTCTGCAAGAATGTACCTTTAAGGTATGTACACAAGGCGTATAGCGAGGCGTACTGTACACTCTGCTATATGCCAGGTGTTTGAGAAGTACGTGCTGGCCAGTTCGTACTTTTAAAATGCTGCGGGGCCGGCCCCTTTCACTTTAATTTTCCCCGGCGTGTAAGAGCAGGGAAGAAGTGACATGGCTTTACATACGGCTGTACAGTATATATACATCTCACATATACAGTACATACCCTACTCACATACAATGCCTGGCACCCTTATACCCTCCTTACCACTCTCCTGTAGTCTGGTTCAGTTGGCAAAGGCAGGAGCTTCTCTTCTTCTCGGATGAGGGCTGAGCATAGGGAAAGTAGTATACAATGGAAGGGAAAGATACAGCCCAAAATACAGAGTGTGGTGGACTGTGAGCAGCGTTCTGATTGGTGAAGCAGCCCCTGCTGACCTCCTGCTCTACCAATCAGCTCTCA
This sequence comes from Phyllomedusa bahiana, assembly GCA_025379985.1. Lineage (NCBI taxonomy): Eukaryota > Metazoa > Chordata > Amphibia > Anura > Hylidae > Phyllomedusa > Phyllomedusa bahiana. The sequence continues at coordinate 133,592 of JAODAL010005513.1, forward strand.
CTCTGCACTGACACTTGGGGCTGCTGCCTACTCTGTCCCCCCAAGATGCACAGAAATATAGGAGACAAAGGGTTCACTCCCTCCTCCTCTGTGCTCTGCTCTCCCCACTTACCGTATTCTAATGCTTTCATTTTAATTTTTTTTTATTTTTGTGGCAAAAATGGGGGGGTGACCATCCCCCACCCAGAAAAAAGTGGGGGGGACCAGTCCCCTCTGTACCCCCCTAAAGTTACACCTATGTCCAGGATTATGAAGGAAACCTGCCCAGAGCTTATGAGAGTCAGGGATGGAGATAAGGCAAACAAGGATGGAGAAGGACTTTATTCACCAGGACCGAGTCTTGGGGGCTTCTTCTTATTTGCTCTTAGTAGGTTTGAGAATTGTTCTTCTGCCAAGACAATGTTGTGTTCGGAGCGCAGAGAGTCCTTGCAGGAAGTAATGCATATGTCTGGGAGGGTGTATGGTTGTCATGCTAAGTAAAGTGCGGAAAAGAAACAATTACAATCAGTTCCCAGGGGGTATAATATAAAATGATGGATCTAAATTATAAGAGTTAATGCCCTGTTTCTTGCAGTCTGTATGCAGGGAGCCCTGCTCTGCCCAAATATATGACATCATGCCAGGCCATGTCCAGTTGTGACAGCACATGAGGCCATGTTTCTAACCACTCCCAAGTACACCCATATCGTCACACCGCCTAGATCGAGACACCCTGCTCGTGTCTTGTAGGCAGCCTGCAGTTCACAAGACTAACTGGTAATTCAGGAAGCCGATGGCTTTGGATTTCCAGGACATACATTTGATTACCTGGGACACCTATGCTTGTGGGGCTCCTAGGCAGTGGCTAGTGTGCCCATAGTGTGCCCCTGTGCATATTTGTTACCCTATACCGATATATACATACTATACAACGGGGGACATGTATGTACGGGGCTGTGCCAGTATTCTGGCGTCCTTTCAGCCAAAAACTGTCGCAGCCCTGTTCTCTAGATGTATGAGCAGGCGCATTCCAAAATTAGGTGCATTTTGCTGTGCCCACAGCACTTTGTAATGTGCCCCAGATATGGGGGCGTTCTTGGGGCGTTGCACCACAACCGTATGATTCTTCCTATTTATGACTGAAGGATGGCAAAAATCGGAGCATTACTGCTGGAAAAGCAGACCAAGTTTACCTGAGCCTGAGTTGTTGTTGTAGAACTAGAAAGCGCTAACTCTATGACCCGCAGTAGAACAGGTTTATAAATTCAGGCACATTCTATGCTGCTTTAAAGCTATTTAGAACTGGCCTCTATGCGCCTAGATCATACATTTCGCCCTATGTGTATACTATTATACAACACTATGGGTGACATTTATGATCATAACCATCATGATCACATATCACCATCACATAGTGACTGACTAAAACCTCCACACCATGACCACATTTCACCCCTAAATAGTGACTGAATAATACCGCCAGATCATGACCACATATCACCCTCCCATAGCGACTGAATAATACAGAGGTCTTGACCACATATCATCACCACATAGTGACTGAATAATACCTCCACATTATGACCACATAGTGAATGAATAATACTGCAACACCATGACCACATATCACCACCACATGCTGACTGAATAATGCCTCCACACCATAACCACATTTCACCACCACATAGTGACTGAATAATGCTGCCATACTGATCCTGAATATAAACCATTACACCACTACCAATATTCCTGCTATACAGTGACCTTAAAGCATAGATGCCAACTCTCCCGATTTGGGTGTGACTCTCCCGCAAATGGGGGTCATGTCCCCCCACTCTCCCCCCGGAAAGTCAGCAAAATCTCCCCATGGGCAGCGCACAGAGGAGGTCCTGCTCATAAGTATGACTGTGATCTGTGGCTGGTGGAGGGTCAGAGGCACCTGACAGCACAATCATGAGCAAAAGTGGATAATACATTGCTGACGCCAGGTCAGCCCTTTTCTTATAGCACATTATAGTCCGGACGCAGCTCACACTGGAAGCAGCAGTACCGGATGCTATCCGATAGCGTGTGTCTGATAGCAGTTGTGAGCTGCACCTCCCAGCGTCTGGTACTGCTGCCTACAGTGTGAGCTGCGTCCACTATCTCTGGCCTGCCCACCGAGCAGCGATGAGAGCGTCTCTCCCTGTCGGTGTTCCCGTCGTCCCCTTCCCTTCGTCGTCGGGCTCTTGCTCCGTGTCTCATTCCTGAGCCACGGAGTGCGCCTGTACTGAGTGACATCTCCTGAGAGCCGGCTGCAGCCCCATCCCCTGCAGGCTTGTATTGCACGCCCCCCAGCTCTCTGGCTAGTGGGGACAGCTACCTGGCAATAAGAAGCACTACCTGGCTATAAGAAGCACTACCTGGCTACAAGGGGACAGCTACCTGGCTACAAGGGGACAGCTACCTGGCTATAAGAAGCACTACCTGGCTAGTGGGGACAGCTACCTGGCTATAAGAAGCACTACCTGGCTAGTGGGGACAGCTACTTGGCTACTGGGGGCATTGTCTGGCTGTAAGGGGCACTGCCTGGCTATTGTGGGCAGCAACCTCGCTAGAATGGGGCAGCAACCTGGCTACAGGAGGCTACTACCTGGCTACAGGGTTCAAATAGGGCACTGAGATATCTACGTATTGGGGCACAGTTTGGCGGTATCCCTCAGATCTCCTGGATGCTGAATAGACCATCCAACAGTCCAGGAAAGCTGGGCGACGCCAAAACCCTAATCTAGTTTTCTTCCAGAGCCATTACACAGTTAGGTGGAGTGGGGTGTGGCTTTTTGAAGGGGCGTGGCCAGTGTCGGACTGGGGGGTCTGGGGCCCACAGGGGAGTTGATCTTGGGGGGCCCACCCCACCCTACGTAAAAATATTACCGGCCTCTCGGACATAAATGCGCCCATTTTACCACATAATACAGTGTGCAAAACAGAACTGTATTGTGTAGTACAATGTAGTCACACATTTGTCAGTCTAACATATCATAGACACAGGGCTAAGTAGCTCCATCCATATCCCCCTCCCCACCCGCATACAATATCCCCCTCCGCCCACATACAATATCCCTCCTCACCACAACAATACTCCCTCCAGCCCACATACAATATCCCCCTCCACCCACATACAATATCCCCCTCCACCCACATACAATATCCCCCCTCCACCCACATACAATATCCCCCTCCACCCACATACAATATCCCCCTCCACTCACATACAATATCCCCCTCCACCCACATACAATATCCCCCTCCACCCACATACAATATCCCCCTCCACCCACATACAATATCCCCCTCCACCCACAAGCCTCCACCCACATACAATATCCCCCTCCACCCACATACAATATCCCCCTCCACTCACAAACCCAAATCCCCTCCACCCACATACAATATCCCCCTCCACCCACATACAGTACCCCCTCCACCACAAACAATACCCCCTCCACCCACATACAATAATTCCCCCCTCCACCCACATAACACATACCCCCCCTCCACCCACATTACAATCTCCCTCCACCCACATACAATATCCCCCTCCACCCACATACAATATACCCCACCACCCCCCCATACAATATCCCCCTCCACCCACATACAATAACCCCCCCCACCCCCCCACATACAATATCCCCCTCCACCCCACATACAATATCCCCCACCACCCACATACAATATCCCCCTCCACGTTTCCCTTGGGTCCCCGCCAGCCCACCCCCTCTAAATCACCCCCAGCAGAAAGTATAAGGCTTGTTCACACGACGTTTTGTGATCCGTTTTAACGAATCCGTTTTTACGAATCCTTTAAAGGGACTGCAAACGGATCTACAATTGTCATGTGAAACCATTGGTGTTCAATGGCAAAAGCGCATCGCTGTTCTCACGGGGGATCGGGGATGCCTTATGAGAGCTCTCCTGCACTGCACTTTTCGCATCAGCTTTAAGAATTGAAAAAGTCAATTCTTTTTGCGGTTTAACGCAAGTGAAAGCCCCATAGGAGATAATGGAGTCCACTTTTTGGCACCCGTCCAAAAGCGTGCCACACTACGGGTACGTATCACTGCGCTTTGCATCCTGAAAGCGGATGCGAAAGCGCAGTGGCGGCCCGGACGGGGGATCGCAGGGGAGCGGCGGCAGCGGGAGCGCAGGTGAGCGGCCTGGAAACGCATGTGAGCGGCGGCTGGAATCTGGCAGGACGGGCGCCTGCATGGATCGGGCAGGACATCAAAGAAGGGACGGGCGCTGCATGGATCGGCAGGACATCAAAGAATGGGACGGGCGCTGCATGGAACGGGCAGGACATCTAAAGAAAAGGGACGGGCCTGCAGGATCGGCAGGACATCTATGAATGGACGGTCGCTGCATGGATCGGGCAGGACACTATAATGGGACGGGCGCTGCATGGATCGGGCAGGACATCTATGAATGGGACGGGCGCTGAATGGATCGGGCAGGACATCTATGAATGGGACGCCCGCTGCAAGGATCGGGCAGGACAACTATGAAAGGGACTCGAGAAGCAAGGATCTGGCAGGACATCTATGAATGGGACGGGCGCTGCATGGATCGGGCAGGACATCTATGAATGGGACGGGCGCGCATGGATCGGGCAGTGACACTATGAATGGGACGGGCGCAGCATGGATCGGGCAGGACATCTATGAATGGGATGGGCGCAGCATGGATCGGGCAGGACATCTATGAATGGGACGGGCACAGCATGGATCGGGCAGGACATCTATGAATCATAGTTGCCAACTTTTGAAAACAGAAAAGCATTAGATTTAAGAGGGCGGCGTGCGTAGCACGGCGTGGCAAAAAATTAGCATGGACACGCCCATCTTTTTGTGTGCCACGCCCCTTCAAAAAGCCACCCCCACTCCACCTAACTGCATAATGGCTTTGGAAGAAAGCCAGGTAGATGCCCTTATAGCCAGGTAGTAGCCCCCCATAACCAGGTAGTGCCCCTTACAGGCAGGTAGATGCCCCCTTTTGTTAGCCAGGTAGTGCCCCCTTTAGTAGCCAGGTAGTTGCGCCCTTTAGTAGCCAGGTAGTTGCCCCCTTTAGTAGCCAGGTAGATGCCCCCCCTTTGTTAGCCAGGTAGAGGCCCCCCCTTTGTTGGCCAGGTAGTGCCCCCTTTAGTAGTCAGGTAGTTGCCCCCTTTCGTAGTCAGGTAGATGCCCCCCCCTTTGTTAGCCAGGTAGTTGCCCTGTTCAGTAGCCCGGTAGGTGCCCCCTCTGTGCCAGGTAGTTGCCCCCTGTGTCAGCCAGGTAGTTGCCCCCTTTGTCAGCCAGGTAGATCCCCCTATAGCTAATAAAAATAAAATAATAAAATCCACTTACCTCACCAGGCTCCCTGCCGCACAGCCCGCTCCTGACGATCCCCCCCGCGTCGCAGGGGGAGTGAGTGCAGCCGCGCCTCACACCCCCAGCGACGCTGATCTGTATGTACAGCGCGCACCGGCGCATACAGGGGGAGAAGGGAGAAGGGAGGAGGGGAACGTTCCCTCCTGCCTCCTCCCTGCACAGTAATAAGACGCGCCGCGCGGGTGAGCGGACGCAGCAGCCGCTTCACCCGCCTGTAGCAGCGGCCCTGTGGCGCCAGAGTAGTGCACCAGCGCTACTTTTGCGCCACGGTAATTTAAAAAGACCCTGCTACCTGCTGGCGGCGGGAGGAATGCCAACTCTGCCGGGAGGCCGGGGGGGGGGGGGGGGGCCCAAACGCAACTTTAAAAGCATGCAATACGGAACCAAAAAAATTATCAAATTTTGCGTTTTTAGGATCCGCTTTACAGATGCGGTTTTCACCTGTCAAAAACGGATCCGTAAAAAGGATCAAAAATGTCGCGTGAACAAGCCTTAAGTGTAACTCCTGTCACAGGGTCAGGTGTTCCCTTATTCTTACAATCAGGGACACATGTACGCTGCCACTATGCTAACGCCGATATAACCTACAACACTGCTATATGGAGACAACATAGAGGTCAGACACCAGCTCAGGTATAACCTACAAAATCACCATATAGAGACCACATAGAGGTCAGACACCAGCTCAGGTATAACCTACAACACCTCCATATAGAGACCACATAGTGGTCCGACACCAGCTCAGGTATAACCTACAACACCACCATATAGAGACCACATAGAGGTCAGACACCAGCTCAGGTATAACCTACAACACCACCATATAGAGAACACATAGTGATCAGACACTAGCTGAGGTATAACCTACACACCACCATATAAGACACAAAGAGATCAACACCAGCTCAGGTATAACCTACACACGCCATATAGAGACCACAAAGAGGTCAGACACCAGCTCAGTTATAACCTACAACACCTCCATATAGAGACCACATAGAGGTCAGACACCAGCTCAGGTATAACCTACAACACCGCCATATAGAGTCCACATAAAGGTCAGACACCAGCTCAGGTATCACCTACAACACCACCATATAGAACACATAAGGCCAACACCACTCAGGTATAACACACACCTCCATATAGAGACCACATAGAGGTCAGACACCAGCTCAGGTCACATCACATTACAGTGAATACAGCACTGATCCAGTATAGAAGTAAAATAACCCCTGACATGAGGGACTCACCGGAGATGTCATATCTGAGGAGTCGTTCTCTTCTCTTATGAGTCATTCTTATTCTCTTCTCTTCTCCATCCGTTCCACACCGCCATGATGACTTGTCCCGGCCACCACTCATCCCTGCAGAAATGACACACAAATATCTTAGAATCTTCAATTTTCCAACATCTCTTTACCTATTCCCACCTCTGTACAAACTTCCCAGGGGTGGGAGAGCGGGTACAAGTCATAACTTGAGGCCTAGTATCCTAAGGGGTTGGAGGGTGGGGAGAGGACTAACCCCCTGGAGATAATGCTACAACTATGCGCTGCTCCCCTCTCAATTATAAAACCAGGTAGGTAGGCAAGACCTTAGGTAGGTAGGCAAATGGGCAAGGCCCCAGATAACTAGATAGGCCCTATTTAGGTAGGCAGACCCCCACTGGATAAGTTGGTAGGCCCAAGTAAGGTAAATAAGTAAACCATGGGTGGGTGGTTAAATAGACCCCAAGTAGATAAGTAGGTTAGGCTGTAGGTAGGTGTTGGTGAGTCTCAGTTACGTAGGCTGGAGGTAGTCAGGGCCCCCTTTCGTACTTAGGTAGCCACGACCCACCTGCGTAATAAGCACCCAAGAGACCAATGTAGTCATTAGCCAGGGCTCCCGTTATAGATTAGTCAGGTAGCTAGGGCCCCCTTTATAGATTAGTCAGGGCCCCCTTTATATATTAGCCAGGTAGCCAGGGCCCCCTTTATAAATTAGCCAGGTAGCCAGGGCCCCCTTTATAGATTAGCTAGGGCCCCCTTTATAAATTAGCCAGGGCCCCCTTTATAAATTAGCCAGTTAGCCAGGGTCCCCTTTATAAATTAGCCAGTAGCCAGGGTCCCCTTTATAAATTAGCCAGGTAGTCAGGGTCCCCTTTATAAATTAGCCAGGTAGTCATGGGCCCTTTAAATAGCCGTAGTCAGCCCCTTTATAAATTAGCCAGGTAGCAGCCCTTTAAAAATTAGTGGTAATTAGGGCCCCCTATATAAATTAGCCAGGTAGCCAGGGCCCCCTTTATCAATTAGCCAGGTAGTCTAGGGCCCCCTTTAAATTAGCCAGGTAGTCAGGGCCTCCTTTACAATTAGCAGTAGTCAGGGCCCCTTTAAAATTAGCCAGTAGTCAGCGGCCCCCTTTATCAATTAGCCAGGTAGTCAGGGTCCTCTATATTAGCCAGGTAGCCAGGCCCCCTTTATCAATTAGCCAGGTAGTCAGGGTCCCCTTTATCAATTAGCCAGGTAGCCAGGGCCCCCTTTATAGATTAGCCAGGTAGCCAGGGCCCCCTTTATCAATTTGGCAGGTAGTCAGGGCCCCCTTTATCAATTAGCCAGGTAGTCAGGGCCCCCTTTATCAATTAGCCAGGTAGTCAGGGCCCCCTTTATCAATTAGCCAGGTAGCCAGGGCCCCCTTCATAGATTAGCCAGGTAGCCAGGGCCCCCTTTTTCAATTAGCCAGGTAGTCAGGGCCCCCTTTATCAATTAGCCAGGTAGTCAGGGCCCCCTTTAAAAATTAGCCAGGTAGCCAGGGCCCCATATCAATTAGCAAGGTAGCAGGCCCCTTCATAGATTAGCCAGTACCAGGGCCCCCTTTTATCAAATTAGCCAGGTAGTCTGGGCCCCCTTTATTAATTAGCCAGGTAGTCAGGGCCCCCTTTAAAAATTAGCCAGGTAGTCCGGGCCCCTTCTTATATTAAAAAAAAGAAAAAACAAACAACACACACAACTACTTACCTGACTCCCGTTCCTGACTGCGACAAGCAGCTGCCGCCGGCTTCTACTCGTGCACGGCATAGGCGGCGCTGTGATATGACGTCACAGCGCCGCCTATGTCACCGCTGGAGGCCGCGCCTGGCAGGCTTAAGGCCTAGCGCCTAATGCCTGCCAGGGCGATCAGCGGAGCCGAGCGCTAGTGGCGCTGTGCTCCGCTGGCACCATGTAGCCCCGGGAGTCGGGGACATTAGTCCCCAACTCCCGGGCCCTGTCCCTGAGCGCTCGGGATGCAGGGCCCGGGTGCTCAGGGACCGGATGTGCGGCTGATCCCCGGGGAGCGACGACACTGCCTCCGGGGCCCCCAGCAGCTTGGGGGGGCCCACCGAGGGATTCACTGATCCCCCGGCGGCCCAGTCCGAGTCTGGGCGTGGCTTTCACCATCAAGATGGGTGTGGTCATGCACATTTTTGGGGTGATGCACGTAGTGCTTTCTCACTTTCAAAAGTTGGCAATTCAAAAGCCTACAATTTTAGGGCTACGGCCCTTATTTCATGTTTTCCAGTCTCTCCTTTGTTGTGACTCTTTGAGAAAGGTCGGATGACCGAAACGTCAAAATCCTTACAGTCACTTACATTTGTCTTTCACTGGAACCTGTAGTGATTTTTTCAATAGAATTTTTAACATGTATTTGCAATAATACAATTGTAGTGTGCAGTCAATCCTTGCAATTCTTTGGATATTTAATATTGACTTGCACCTTTCTTGAAATGTTTCATCAACGGAGTGCTTTTCCCTACTATACAACTTTTTAAAAA